>VWZX01005072.1:666200-779388 GCA_013399015.1 Galbula dea
GGCGTCCCCGGCTCCGCGGGACGCGGGGCGGCGCATGGGGAAGGAGCCCGGCGCGGCGAGGCACGGCGCCTGCCGCTTCTCCTTGCGGAGCGCTGCCAGCTCTTCCTGGAAGTCCTGAGTCGTGCACGGCGCAGTGAGTTCATGCACCTCTTCGCCAAGCCTGAGCTTGCGGGATCTGTAGAGGCTGCCGCCAGCATATCGCCTGGTGCCCCGCGCCTGTCCGCCGCCGGCCGGGGGTCTCTCTCGAGGGCCTCCAACGCCGCCCCCTCGCACATGAAGATGTACGTGCAAAGGGCTCTGGTACTGCTCTCCATTCTAAGCTTTGCCACCGTGAGCCTCTCGCTGTCCTCCTGCACTACCTTGGACTTGGACCACATCAAGAAGAAGAGGGTGGAAGCCATCCGGGGGCAGATCCTGAGCAAACTGCGGCTCACCAGCCCCCCGGAGACCGTGGGTCCGGCCCATGTGCCATACCAGATCCTGGCCCTCTATAACAGTACCCGGGAGCTGTTGGAAGAGATGGAGGAGGAGAAGGAAGAGAGCTGCTCTCAAGACAACACCGAGTCCGAATACTATGCCAAAGAGATTCATAAATTTGACATGATCCAGGGCCTCCCCGAGCACAGTAAGTGCTGGGCTCCCGCTGTGCTGGCCGGGGTGCCGCGCCTGCGGGGCAGGCTGTCCGGGACCCCGGGCGCGGAGGATGAGAGTGGCCGGCCGGGCCTGGAGGGCGACGGGCTCCCACGGGAGGGTTCGCTTTCCGGGCGGGGACTGGGGAAGGGGCGCGGAGGCGGGAGGGGGGCGGGGGGCGCGTCTCCGCTTGCCTGCACGCTCGGGTGCGGAGGCGAGCGGAGCGGGAGGTGCGCGGTGTTGGCCGGGGCGGGGAGAAGCGCAGGCGCTCGGAGCACCGACAGGACAGTGCGAGGCTCGTCGGCCAGCGGCCCCGCCGCAGGTGGAGGAGGTGGGCATTGGCAACGGCGGCGGTGGGTGATGAGGTCGAGAAGCAGCATCGGCCCAGGTCCAAGCCGTGAGCAGCGAGCTAAGCCCGTGTACAGAGCCGGGTATCTGTGGGAAGGCAGCAGGAGAGGAGGCAGATGTGGTCTTGGGGTGGATGCAGCGTCCTGGGCTAGGGGAAGGCGGAGGTTTCCTCTTTGGGTGATGAGCAGGTAGACGGACTTCTGTCTGCTGAAGCTTCTGCGTCTGCCGCAGAGATCCAGGCAACCTGTTTGGTCTCTGCAGCACCTGCACTGCTGTAGAGAAAGTGAAGAGGCACTTGCTGAAGAGTCTGCTGCGTGGAGGACACTGTCGAGGGTATTACATAGTGTGAGTCTTCAGAGAGCAAGTAGAAGATAACAGGGATGCTGAGCAGGTGCAAAGCAGGCAGTGATGCAGAGAGGACCCCCAAGGGAACATAGGCACTGAGGAAACGTGACAGATGTTGAGCAGGTGTGGAGCAGATGATGAGCAGGCCCAGATGCAGACACTAAACAGATTTCAGGTGCAGAAGCTGAGTAGACGCAGATGCAAAGACAAGAGACTGAGCAGACGTCAAGGAGATTGCAGATGCTGAGCACATGTAGGCAAGCAATCCTTTTGGTCGGTGCTTAGGATTCCTTAGGACCAGAAGATGTTGGTGGGCATGCAGTCATATCACCATCCAGGGTGTTTTCCTGTGATGCACAGTCTTGGAGGCACAATTTGAATGCCAGCAGTTCTGGGGAGGAACAGCAATTTCGTATAGACAGCCTCAGAATGCAGTTTCTCTGCCAGGTTTATGTTACTCTTGACATATGATGAGCTGGAGTAAGAGCTACAATATGGTAATGCAACAAATTTCACTTAATCTCTAGCAGACTGCACTCCATATGGTTACATGATTAGCTTTTAGCTCAGGAGAGACCAAGACTTGAGGAACAGAAAGTGCACAGGTTAAAATAGCTTACGTATATTTCAACATTTTTGACCTACTGAAGTGTCATTTATGGAAATTCTTGAAGTATATGGAGAAACCAAGTGTCTGTGGAAAAACAGTACAACCACAGTATGAACCATTGTGTTTTGGGGAAGGAAACTGGGAAAGTACAACATTGGGAAGGGAAGACAGAGGAGCGGATTTGGATAAAGTAGAGGAGAAAGAGGAATGGAGACATAGTGCACAAGAAGGGACTGTGGATTGCAGAAAATTCCTATGGAAATGAATGAACCTGTCCCATGTCCCCTTGAGTACTGGGGTAAGTTGTTGAGCAGTGGGTCCAAAAGACCAAATTCTTGGGAGTTGGCACTGTAGATGCTGCCACCCAGAGAAAGAGGGAACTTTGGAACTGGGCCACTCTGGGAAAGACTAGCTCCAATAGGCTGTGGTGTCAAGAGATGCATTTAATTTGAAACCTGGGGTGTTTCATTGCTTACACCATGGCTCAGTTTGGCCCTGTGTCTTCAGAAGTGGCAGCTGTTCAACTTTCCCATGCCTCTGTCACTGTGCCAGGTGGTGATCTCAGAGCATGCTCTGAACCAAAGTCACTCTTCTCGGGGGGGAAGGGGTGGGAGAAGGGGAGGACTGCTCTGTTGAGGGAACTGTGTGGAAAGACAAGTCTGAAATGTGTGCACATGCATACTCACATGGTCACAAAGTGTTCTACCTCCAAATTATTTGGTCATGTGGCCTGTTGACTCGTAAAAGTAACCCTCCTAAAAGACTTAAGGCCCAAAAATGAGGAGAGCTGAGGAGCAAAATTATTAGTGGAGAGAGCTATATCCTTCTAGGAAGGAAGGATGTTCAGGAGCCTATCACTATTATCACAAAATGATCTTTTTGCTATGCTTCTCAGGCACATGGCCTGAATTACAAGGGAGTTTCTTTCAGAGTATAACTTGGTCTTGACCAGCCATTCACTTCAGGTTCAAACTCCCTTAAGCACTGACTTTAGGTTAGATTCAAACTGAGAGAGCATCTGCAATGGTCCTGTAAATGCCTTTGCTTACCTTCCTAAGGCAAAACAGATGCCATTTTCCAAGCCAGCTTAAGAGATAAGGCAATTAAAGCCATGTGGTGCTAGGACCACGCAACTCTTTTCTCCAAACCTGGTGCCTGCAGAGATCCAGAAGGGTCAATTTTTTCTCCAAAGTTATGCAGCTTTGGCAGGAAACACTTTTGAAGTACCAGTGGTATAATGTGGAGTGAGGCAATACCTGCTCACAGCCTACTCTTCCTTGACAAACTCACACAGCCATCAGCCTTCCTGGGGCTTGCCAGAAACGGTAGCTGTGTAGGATCAGCAGCATGTGGAGAACCTGCACTTTGCCGAGAGCAGTGATAGGAAGAGGGAAGCTCCCAAAAGATCCTGCTTCCTGTATCATATTATCCAGGCTAAGAGGCTACTGGTCTCATCGTTTGTGGAGTTAACAGCTCTGGGCTCTACAGTAATAGCAGGGTCCAATCATGAGACTACATCCTGTCGTGTCAGATCTACCCTGGGATGGGTGCACAGGGTGTCATAGATTCCCTGTGTTTAGGCTTGGTTACAGCTACTGAGTGTAGTGGACTGGAAAGGCTTGCAGGACTATTGCCTCCAGGCTTTGTTCTGTGCTGGTAGCTGGAAACAACTGGATTCCAGTGTGATTAACACACCTGAGCTGGGAGTAGACCAAGTTCCCTGAAAAATCACCTTGCTTCCTTCTGCTTGCTGAATCTGAGTGTAGCACAAGAGGAGGGCTTTCATTTTCATGGAGATGACTCTGGAAGTGCATCAGTGTTGCTCAAAGATAATTTGACATGGAAGGTGAACCTCTGTGCTTAGGCGCTGTTTCCCTGGGGAGATAGTGCTAGTGTTGTGAAGAGAGGGGCCAGCTAAAGGAATCTAACTTGAAGGTTGCTTCAGCTAGGGCTTCCAGCCTTTTTGTCACAGGACAGAACTGTGGCTGGGAGCAGGTAATAATTTTCTGTTTCTTTTTTTGTTGTTGTTTAAAAACAATTATCAGCTGACATGAATGCCCCATGTTGCACTGGACTACAGTCAGAGGTCATATGACATGTTCTGTAAGGCTGCAAACAAACCTGCATGTGGATGTAGAGCAGGAGCTGCTCCATCTTGTCTGCAGGAAGTCTTAATGATAATAAGGGTCCTGAAGGCTACCTGAGGTCAATAGGAGAGGATCAATAGCAAAGACTTTTTTTGTGGGAACAAAATGGTCCCAGTGAAGAAAGGCTTATTTCCTCTTGAGGCCTCTGTTTTGGACCTCATCACTTCTACCTACTCACTTTTGGGAATCTGTGAAATGGATTTTTCTAATCAGTAGGCACACATCAAGGCAGAAAATTGCTGTGTTGTTTCCTGCCCATGTGCCTGATCTCTGCAGGCCTCTCAGCACTGTCACTCTGTCCTTGAAGACTATTCATCAGTAGTATCTAATATTATTCATGAATTCCTTCTCCACGTCATGAGTGAGAACTGATCTTAAAACCCAGTTCTTTCAGTACATACTGAATAGTTACAGCCCCAAAAAGTCTTCTACACCTTGTGCTTTGTGGGCACTTCACTGACTTTCGTTCTAGGAAACAATGTCAAGGCTTGTAAAACTAAGATTCAGTGGCAATGGGATCACCTGGCTGCGTGTCTCTAGCATGAGCAGAGTCACACCATCATCACCATTGGGAATGGGCCCCACTAACTGTAACTGAGGTTGCCCCATTGGCTTGGCTGGGGTTGTCATTTTCAATGCAGCAGACTGAGCATTAGCTATATTTGATAGGCAGAGTTAGAAGCGATAATATTAAAAATACTGTGGTTGACCTCTACTGAGTCTCAGGCTTGTAACCCTGAAATAATGGTGGCAGGGGTGGGAAGATTTTGCAAAATCATGCAATGCAGACCAAATTTGAGTGAATTCATCATGTGTTATCTTCAGCTAGGTAGTCATTCACAGGTGGCAAGATGACAGGCCTCTGCTGGAAAGTTCATTCTCAATATTTATTTGAGATCCTGCCCTTATGACTTGTGGTTCTCAGTCCTTCCATCTTTGTTTCTCCTAGATGAGTTGGGCATTTGTCCAAAAGGAGTTACCTCCAATGTGTTCCGCTTTAATGTGTCCTCGGCAGAGAAGAACAGCACCAACTTGTTCCGGGCTGAGTTTCGGGTGCTGCGTGTGCCCAACCCAAGCTCCAAACGCAGTGAGCAGCGCATTGAGCTCTTCCAGGTGAGTATTCTTCTCAACTTCCTTTGTACTTCAGCCCAGAATAGCTTGGCTTCTTAATGGTTGCTTCAAATCATGTGTGCAGGGTCACAGAAGAGAGAAAAAATCTCGTGCTGTACCCCAGGCTTCTTCCAGCGTATGCATTGACAGAGTCACCTTTTTTTCTTTCTTTCTACAGTGCAGTGCTGTCCTTTCCCCACTGACATTGGCTGGCTGCTCTCGGCACCATGGTGGGCTAGCATGGTGCCCACTTCAGCTGTTTGTTGCACTGAGAAGGGTATTGAAAGGGGAGCCTATTTTGCCTTGTCACATCTGCATGCCTGGGTCCTTTAGCAGTTTTGTTTCTTTGACCACTGCAGTATGGTTGGTGCTAATGCAATGCGTGGAGCTCTCTGTCTTGTCACTGATTTACTGGAAAAATACTGCTTGCTTTCAATGTTCCCTTCAGCAGCAGCTCCTCAGGGGAACAATTCATGGCACCATTAATTCAGGTACTTAGGTAGAGTTTGGTTTGAACACATGGACTCCCCTGTCACAGTAAGGTCTGGTTCAGGTTTGAAAGTGGTCTTAGTCTGTGCTGGACCTCCCACATAATGGTACAGTTTAGCACCCAGGTGGCACATTCCCACAGGCTGGTGTTTGTCCACTTTGCAGTAAGAGTCCAACTAAAATTGTCCTGTGGCTGGTAGCTCTGAAGGCTTCCTGGAATTCAGTTTCAAAGGTCAGGGCAATTCTCCACCAGATGACACAGCTAACAAGGAGGCAACCCCAGAGTTTCTCCCCAGGTTCAGTGCTAGAGTGAACCTGGGGTCCTGCAGGAAGGAACACCTTGCACAGGCTAGGGCTGTTTGTCTGGAAGTGGAAAGAGATGTCAGAGCAGGGGAAGAATGATCAGCCCTGGTGTGTTTTGATAGAAATTGAACAGTGTAGGACACGTGAAAATACTGCAGTGTAGGACTCAATAGGCTTGCTGTGGTAAGATGCTCTGTTGCCTACTGCTGGTTGTACTCTAAAATCCAGACCCGCATTCCACAGATGCATACAGAAGCAAAACTACCTAGTTGCTATGTGCTTCTGCTTCTGGATATGTGCCCAAATCAAGGATGAATTTAAAGAAGTGGGCTACTTAGGACACAGAAATAAGTGTTGTGTTGATCTCAAGTTCAGGTTGGTTGTGAAGCATGTCCTTCTCACCTGTGCCAGGGTATTCCTGGTGTCTCACTTGCTGGGATGAACCTTCTGAATTAGTTTTTAGCCAGCCATGGAAGAGTAAAGACCCAAGGCTATCCCCTTCCTTATGGGTGGCACTGGCTGATTCTTTCTACCACTCCTTCTGATGCAGATCCTTCGGCCGGATGAGCACATAGCAAAGCAGCGCTACCTCAGTGGCAGGAATGTGCAGACACGGGGCTCTCCTGAGTGGCTGTCCTTCGATGTCACCGAGACTGTGCGCGAGTGGCTTCTGCACAGAGGTAGGTGTCTTAGCTGAACCAGGTCTCAAGGCATCCATAGAAATATGGATCAATGTTGACAGGAGTAACTCTCTGCTCCCCTTTCTTTCCGGAAGCTTGGCTCACATAGAGGATAGCTTCTTTCAGTCTGAGAACAAGCCTTCTCCCAGAGAGATACCTCAGGGTGTGATGTTTGCTAGATTCCTAGCTCTGTCCTGGAGTCACCACTGCGTAGCTCTGTGGACTGAGTCAGAATGAGGACTGATCCTCTGGAGGAGGATATTGTTTTCACTGAGAGATGCTGGAACTTCTCATGCTTCTTTGATTCTAAGCCCAGAGGGGATTCCTCTGCTTGTCTAAACTATAATCTGTGATACACAGAAAATGAGGATTGGCCTGGTTTAATTTTCGTGTGTACTAGAGCAAATCTAGTAGAGAAAAAACCAGCAAGGATCCTGGTTTCTTTAGCTGTCTACAGCTTGGCAGGTATAAAGGTGAGGAAATACCAGAGGCTGACACACCTAGACAGATAAAGACATACCTCTGCCACCACTGGGCAGCCCAATAGATAGTTATGGGGCAGCTTCCAGCACGAACACTGACCCTATTCACAGCTGGCACATAGGCACCGTGACTCACAGCTGGATTGGCCTCACAGATAGAAGCTAGGTGCCACTGAAAACTGGAATGCAGGTACTGGCAAGTAGCCACTCCCTGGAAGGGTAAGCTGTGAGATTGTATGCGGCTCCTTTTTCAAGTAATCTAAGTTGTGTCCTGATGGCTGGAGTTCAGGGCTGGAACTACAGCTAGCTCTGAGCAGGCACACTAACTGACAAGACGTCACAGAGTATACAGTGCTTAGGAAAAAAGGTGCTAGGCACCTTGTCAATGCCCTGGGGAGCCAGATGTTTTAATTCATGACACAACATAAAAAAGGAGCTTTCGTAAGAGTCTTTTGTTGCCTTAGTCAGGCCCACACAGCATGACTGCTCCAGGAAGTTATTATGAAAATAGACTTGCCTCTGGAAATCTGTGAGACTTAGACTGCTAGCAGTTCAACAAAACAGGAGGTTGCAGCTGCTGAGAAAAATGCTTCCAGTGACATTACTTGTCCATATCCAACTCATTTTCAGATCTCTCCTTCTGACACTAACCAGAAGCCATATACTAGACAGGTACTGAGGGTGGCAAAACTGATGTAACACAGACACTGCAAGCCAGCTCTTCAAAATATTTGTTGTCCAGTAGCACTCCTTGAAGCTCACAAATGCTTTTGGAATCTGAATAGCCTAAAAACATAACCAGGAGCACCCTTCTCACCTGTCCAGGAAGCTTCTTTTAGGAATGGCAAAACTTTTGACACAAGTGAAGCTGCAAAATTCTGCTTTTCCGATTCTCCTTTCTAAAGCAGCTTCTGTTACCCAACTCAGATAGCATCCCTGGCTTTGAGACCAACCCACAGTCTAGGAATTACCACAGTACATGTCCTCAGTGAAACTTCCCTGCGCCAGGAGCTGTCCCAGCTGAGGAACACTGTTTCTCACAGAGTCTTCTTCTTTGCAGAATCCAACCTTGGCCTGGAAATTAGCATACACTGTCCTTGCCATACTTTTCAGCCGAACGGGGACATCTTGGAGAATTTGCACGAGGTTTTGGAGATCAAGTTCAAAGGTGATGAAGAGCTGGGTTATGGGAGGCTGTTGGGAAAGGGAAAGGAGGAAGGGAAAGCCTGGAGTATATAAAAAGAACCAAATAAAAGTCTTGCTTTGCATAGGTGAGCATTTTACGTTGAGTAACATTTGTCTTAAAAGTGTAAATGTGTGGTTTTGCATGTTGGTTATGGGTATATGTGGGTATAGCCACTTTGTACATAGGTTAGAAGTGGAAGAAAGCAAGTGTAAGCTGGGTGGGTTCACATGAGCATCTGCAGAAAGGAATAATTTAATATTTCAGTGTCTCTGGGAAGTTCAGCTTGATGCCTTCTCAGATTTCCATGGAGGCTCTGTTTTCCAGTTATGGTGACTGAAACACAAGGAAGTCAGACATCCTGCGTGAGGTGGCCCAAAGAGTCAGTGGCTTGGCTGGCTTAAGAACTAGGAACCTCCTGGCTTGCAGCCCTGGGCTGCAGCCACTGGCCCCCAAAGGCTTTATTTCTGAGGCTGTTCTGCAGAGTGCCAATGATCTGACATCTTCTTTTAAACCATTCGTCTTCCTGCCTGTCCTGGGATCAAAGCCAGGAGTAAGTGGGATGGATTAATGGCCCCACCAGCAGTTTGCAAATGGTAAAACAGGTGGCCTGTAAGCCTCTATTTCAGGCTTGCAGCAGTCAGATTCATCAGGAGTAAAGGGGTCCTGGTGAGGGAAGAAGTCCCAAAGTTAGTTGATGTGGCGGTGCCTCAATCCCTTTAACCCTGGCTCAGAGGCAGGCATGAGAGTGTTAAATGAACTGAAAAGTCTTGTTGCATCCTTCACTTCCATAATGATTTCTTCTTTGTGGATCCCATTTTTCTCTGAAGGCATTGACAGTGAGGATGACTATGGCCGTGGGGACTTGGGGCGCCTGAAGAAGCAGAAAGACTTGCATAATCCTCACCTTATCTTGATGATGTTACCACCACATCGGCTGGAGAGTCCAGCACTGGGAGGCCAGAGAAAGAAACGGGCCCTGGATACCAACTACTGTTTCCGGTAAGTGTGAATCCTGCCTGGGGTGACCTGGTCCTGTATCTGAGGTGGGCATGCCTGGAGAGACTCCATGCCACGGGGAAAGGCAGAGCCCTTCAAGGGGGTTGTGGGTCACCATGATACCACAGAAGCCACATGAGGAGCACAGTTCAGTCAGCTGCTCCTTCTAGTGTCCAAGAAGGGGACGCTGGCTAGCTCAGGAGAGTCCCTATGTGCTTTTGGCTGAGCCTCTGGCTAAAGGGAAACTTGCAAGTGGCTCCCTGAAGCACAGCCTGGACAGGGACCTGTGGCAGCACCCTGCTAGCTCCAGCTCCTGGACAGCAGCCAGGTGCTGCTGTGGGTGAGTAGGGTGCTCCCTTCCTGGGCTAGTGGTTAAGCTGCCTGCCAGCTGGCTCAAGCAGTGCCAGGCTGCTGAGCTGCCCACCACTGCTCATCTGTGCCACTCCTATTCACTTGGCACAGGCAAACACCACGTCCCACTGGGCACTGCTGGTACTAAGTCCTTCTGCTCAGGAAGCTGAATCATGAATCTTCAGATTCACTGTGTTTCAATACTGTTTCAGGAACCTGGAGGAGAACTGCTGTGTGCGCCCTCTGTACATTGACTTCCGACAGGACCTTGGCTGGAAATGGGTCCATGAGCCTAAGGGTTACTTTGCTAACTTTTGTTCCGGTCCTTGTCCATACCTCCGCAGCGCAGACACCACTCACAGCACGGTACGTCCAATATATGATCCCGTCAGGCCTTGTGGTTGTGACTCTCCCTTCCTCCCTAAGTCTGATCATATCTGGTCTTGTCAAAGCATCAAAAGCAATTCAGATCAATGCTTGTAAAAAAACTGTCCAAAAACTGCAGAAAAGAGTCTAGGTGTTTCAGCAGGGAAAATATGCATCCTTCAAAGTCAAAACTGAGTCCATGCTTCCAGCCAAATGTTGAGGAGGAGGATCCTGCTGTCCCTTGTGAAACAGCAGGACTGATGCTTTCAGGGCACTTACTTGGTAGTGGCCAGACTATTAACTGAATTGTTCGCATGAAACATCAGGTCTGGTAATTACCTTCTGCCCCACGTTTTCCCTGTGGTTTGCACTGGACGGAGGATTTTCTTATGCTCCGTGTTGGGTCTTCATGCAAAACTGTTGTGCCACAGCACACGGCTACCACAGGAGCAAGCTGTAGCCTGAAAGTGAAGGGAAATCTGTGTCCACGTCTAGAAGTGAACACAGCCATGTAGTAAGCTCTCTTTTCTTTCCTTTCCAGCTGCATAAATCTCACCTGACCTGTGGCAGGGAGGAACCTACTAGGCATTGAGATTCATGAGCAAAAACTGGCAAAAAGCAAACATCTTTGGGTAACTTAGGTGTAACCTCCTAGTATGCTAGGCAGTCTTAGGGGAGAATACCACCTGAGCCTGGCTACTATCTAGAGTGGAAGAAAATAAAAGCAATAGAAAAGCTTAGGTACAGGAGAAGTACCAAGGGGAGAAGAAGCAGGCAGTCCATTGTTGAAGCAAGAAAAGCCAGAGGAAAATCCTATGCTTCTCTCCACAGAAGAGAAAAACTGGCAATCCAGACAATGCAACAGCTCGTTAGCTACGTGGCTTCAGGTTTCACTCAAAGTTACTGGAAAAAGCAGATTCAGCTGAAGAATAAAGATGATATTGCAGAAAAGATGCTAACATTTTCTGGGCAGCTTGAGTCTGCGTAGCAGCAAGACTTACTGAAGCTCAAGGACTAGTATCAGTGGGAACAGTCAATCTGTGGGAACGAAGGACTGAACAGATGCTGGGCATTAAGCACAAGACAAAGCAAGGGAATGAACAACTTTGAAAGGGTAATGGGCATATAGCTTTACCATCTGGTTGTCCTGAGCAGCTCTCTAGTAGATAACTGGACTGCATCAGTGTAAGAGACTGGCAATTATAGAATTATTCCTAATGTTCTTTTCTTGAGCAAAAGAGAAAATTATCAAGTGCTAAGGTCACCTGTGTGATCAAAGGAACTTTTAGAACAATCAAGCTCCTGACAGCTTGCAAGCAGCACCTAGGAAAAACATGGTGAAAGAAACTTTTGGTTTCTGTTGGGTTTTTTTTGCACCAGTCTATTTAACTTACTGTCTCTGTTGAGAAGAGTGGCCCCACAACACATGTGGTACAGCCAGGGGTACTTTGCTCAGTGTCCCAGAGACCTTCTACCAGAATGACAGCAATTAAATGGATCTGGATGATAGAAGAGGAAGTTTCCTTAGCACCTCTCATCCCCAAAGACTGTAAAGTAGTTAAAAGACAATGTGCCAGACCCTGTCGTTTATACCAGATAGGCACTAATGAGACCACAGTAGTGCAGGTGAGATCATGTTTTGGCCCCACAACTCGAAAAGTTGCTTACTGCTGGGAAGTGGCCACCTCTGGCAAGAAATATGGCAACTGTTCTGTAGTGGTTACATGGCTGAAGTATACAGTCATCTGTGGGCTGGGGCCAGCTGGGAGAAGGAATCCAGTGGGGTCCCACAGGACACTCCTGCCTCCAGCATTATAGTGTAATGACTTGGAGGATGAAGTGGAGAGAGAAAGCATCAGACAGTTCAAAGATGGGAGGGAATTGTGGATACTTGAGAAGATTGGCATCCATCCAGCGCTATCTAGAGATGCTGGTTGAAATAAGCAGTACTGATCTTTCTTCTGGTTTCTTTATTGGAAACTAAAACAACATGGCCTCCAGGCTGGTTACACCCAGCCTTGTTAAAAGGAAAAATTGTGACCTCTGCACCATACCAAATTAGAGATGAAAGGAGACAACTACCTGCACTCCTTCAACCTTCAGGCATCAGCCACAGAGCAAGGTTACTACAATTTAAAGAAAAGTCTTCAGAGTTAGGCCAGGTTAGACAAGACCCTTTAGAAGCAGGCCATGATCAGGAAGTGCTAGGGGAGCATTACTCGCCTCGGAAATACTCTCTGATGAGCATAGCCCAAACATCTAGAGACCTGTTGGCTTTGAAGTCCCTTCCTGTCCTCAACCAACTTAAATGTATTCCCAACTTTGTCACCACATTTACTTTGTTTCCACAGGTGTTAGGTTTATACAACACGCTGAACCCTGAGGCTTCTGCTTCACCCTGCTGTGTCCCTCAGGACCTGGAGCCACTCACTATCTTGTACTATGTTGGGAGGACCCCCAAAGTGGAGCAGCTCTCCAACATGGTGGTGAAATCCTGCAAGTGCAGCTGAAAGGCACCCTGGCCCACCCAAAGCCAAGAAAGAAACTGTCAGCACCCACTTTCCTGCTCCCAGGCTAACACAAAAGGAATTGGGGGTCAGAGACTATGTGTGCTGAGGGCCAAGTGCCAAACCCTGTGGCTTAAGAGTCTGGAAGCCCTTGGGGATCTCTTCTGGAACATTTCTTGGTCTTGTTGGCAGTGTCATGTTCCTTCTGGGAGTTACTTTGGTGACACGAAGGCCACACCCTCCAAAATGGCTGGACAGTTGGTGCAGAAGAGAAGGACAGAGTGGAGGAACTGCTGTGTATTTGAATGCTGGGTTGTTGAGCTGGGAAAACAAGAGACTGAGAAAGAGCAGGTCAGAGGGAGAATGAAAATGGGGACATGTTTTCTGTTCTAGCTTTAGCTATCTTAAGGCCTTGGCCCTCCCCACTGGCCTGAAGAATTAAAGGTTTCCCCTGTAGGAGGAAACCCTAAAAGTTTCTTAGAGAAAGAAAATGCACCAAGAAGGGAAGCTACTGAGAGAAGAAATGCTCAGAGATACACTTAGACTTCTGTTCTTCAGAGCTGTGATCCAGGAGTCCTGCAACTGAAACTGTCTTGCCAAACCTGTAAGTTCAGTTGGCAGATCCTGGCTATTGATTTCTAACTACAAACTGCATGGCTCCCAGCCATCCTGCTGAGGGTGGGCAAATACAAGAAAAGAGGGTGCTGAGTCCATTTTCAGAGGGACTGATGTCTCCATTCAGCTTTTTTCCCTTCATGGAGTTTCTGAGAGATGGTTTCTGGGTCAGGGCAGGAGCAGTATCTGTGGGTACTTGAATATTTGGCCCATTCATCTGTGAGGTGATACACACTGAGGACCTCTTAGGACCTCTTGTCTGTTGTGGTTTGTGAGGCACTTTGTGGTGTTCACCTGTTCTGCCCAATGACCTGAATGTGGCCGAGGCCTCACCTGCTACAACTTAAGAAATAGTAATCTCAAAAACATTGTAAAAATAAATATTGGGGGGTGGGGAAGGGAAGATGCTCTTTTTTCACAAGCAAGTTGTTTGTTGAAGGGTTAGATGGTTTGCTGTTTTTTAAACTGCTACTGCTGTAGCGTACGCAGTCTAAAATCCTTCTCCTTTCCAAAATGTCTCATCAAAGGAACAGACAGAATTTAGGTCAGCCAGAGAGTTCCAGAATGGAAATTCCTTGGTACACTCAAACTGTGCCTGGTATATATGTGCCCTGTTCCACCCTAGTACTTCAGACACATACATCACCTCTAGCATCTGCTTTTGATAGATTCATGTAAAGCTCTTCTCAAATGTAAAACACTTCCAACAATGCTGTTTAAATAACCAGGCAGTGCAGTTGCCACAGCTGACAAATCTATGTCCATTTGAATATGTTCTGGTAGTACAGACTTGTACACACAGGTAAATAATACACCCCTTCTCCTGATTTACTATGAACGTTACAGATGTTCATAAAAAGCTCATAGATGTTGACCAGGAAAGAAATCAATGTAGTCTTTTAAAATTCTGGGCTTTTTCAGCCATAGATACTCCCAAAGGTAAATATCTCCAGTGCTTGCATGCCACATGAGACTCAGAGGCTGCCTCTCTCAGTCTTCAACCCACAACTACTTAAAATCAAGACCACAGAGGTTCCTCCCTGTTTGCTCCCAGTTCCTAGTCCCCAGCAGCTGAGTGTGTAAAATGACACCTACCTGGTTAATTGCTTGTGGCCACGGTTCTCCATGGTCAGCTCAGAATTCAGCTCTTCTATCCAGCCCTTCACAATAGTGGCTGCTTCCATATACCTCATGTGAGGCTACCGTAACATGTAATCTCAAACATTTTAATAAACTGTAAACAACCCTTCCTGCAACATCACCAAGTGGCTAGAGGTTAGCAAGGGTGGGTCAGTAGAGGGAGCCTGCCAAGGTGTGTGACATTTTGGCTGGGGCACACATGCTTGAATAGAGGAACTCCCCAATGCCTAGCTTTTCCCTTTCAACTCTGGGTCTCCTTGACTTGTCAGTGGTGTGATGCAGCACTACTGTGTTATTGTCCCCTGGACAGCCCTCTATGCCCATGCTCTCCCCACACTGACCAAGGAGGGAGCAAATAATGCATTATGACTACACTACCATGCTACTAGACAAGCCAGAAATTTAGGGGCTGCAACCCATGTGGGGGGAAATCCAGATGCCAATTGGCATAGGAATTCTATCTAATCTCCTTCTAGCAGCAGCCCTTGGAGAGGTTTTGGTTTACAAGCTGTAGTCTGTTCTTTGGTCACTGTTCCTCCTGAGCCCTGGCGTGTCTCTGCTGCCCATCCAATTGAAGGGCTTCTTCGTTATTAAAGTGTGTGTGAGGGGGAATCAAAACCCAAGGAGAGGGAGCTATAAAGAGCTGAGCTGGAACACTTGCACAGCTCACAGTCCTATGTGGCACTTGTAGCACTGTCAGAATGACGTATGGATTAACTCTGGCAAGCCTCTTGAGGTCAGTCTGCATAGTTCGTATTCACTGCACCTCCTTAGTTGCAGGCAGGGGTGGCAAAAAAGAGCATGCTATTTGTCTCCTTGGAATTAAGACAAAATGGCAATAAAAAAACAAGGCAGAAGAGTCTTGGGATGTCCAACCAGTAAGAACACAGGTAATCTCATGGGTACAGTAATCCCAGAAGTCAAACATACATTTCAGTTACTGCTTCTCTGTCCAACCTTCCGTTTCTCTCGCAACAATGGAGAATTAGATTTGTGAGACAGGATCTGAATTAATTTTCTTAAATTGAAATAGCTTTTCTAGGGGTGATTTAGCTATACTTCAGCAACAAACTATACTATCTACATGGGGTTAATAACCATTGATTACATCAAATACACTGCTGGGTACAGGCTTACCAAAATGTTTCAGGACACTTGTGTGAGAAGGCAGAGGAACAGTTCTCTACATGCTCTGTTAGTAACTGGCAAATTGAGGAAAACAGTGGGAAAGACAAAGTGGAACCTTCACTGCCAACACTGAATACAGCTCCCACAGTTCCCTTTTGTTATTTGAAGAAACAAACAAAAGCTGATGAAAACAATCCCAGCACACTTTCTGTCTCTCTAGCAAAGATCAGTGGTTAGAAAGAGTGAAAAAAACCTATTCTGCACTGCTGTAAGGCAGATCCTACACGGATGATCAAACTACCACCTGTGTAGTTTCTGCTTCTGTGGGGCATACTCTTATAGTACGTGAGAGGCCTAGACCTGAAGTTGAACACCTTGTTTTTCAGGCTATATTGCATTGTAGAGCTCTGCAAGAAACTGCTTCAGTAAGTACAGGGCTATTTCAGCAAAGAATAGTCTTTGGAGGCTAAATGAGTCTTTGTTCCCTGGTCTTTGGGTTGGACAGTCTCTAGCTATCTTAGTGCACATACAAAAAGCAGTAGCCCGGATCCCCTTTACCACTGTGTGAACTGGGATATGCTGCTTTATGTTTCACTATTGCATAACCAACCATAACAAGTAGTCATCAATACACACAGCAAACAAGATGGAGCAAAACAAGTAAACACTATATCCAAAAGTAATAAAAGATACAAACACAAACGTACCTGTCCACTCCTCTGGCAACATCATAGCTCTCTTCTGCTCTGTCCTGTGAGGTCTCTCGTCTCTGTTGTAGTTACCAAATTCTTCTTCTGTCAGTTCACAGATTCTTTTCTTATCTTTCTGTGCTGCTCTGAAGCTTTCTTTACCTGTGACTAGGTGTTCTCAGCACAGCAGAAATACAGGAGGTCTCTAAGTTCAGACCACCCTGTAAATGAAATCACTACAGCCATCCCATGACAGAAGAGGATCCATTGCAATGTCTTACGAGGCAGACATCTTCAGTATGACGGGGGCCAAATGCAGGGCAGGTTTAGTACCACAGGATGAGCAGGATGCAGCTTTAGGGCCAGCTCCATTGTACAGAAAAGGCTTCTTACCCACTACAAGTGTTTCTAGTGGCATGTAAAACATCAACTAAAGTACTAGGTTGTATTCTCTTCATAAGTGATTGAAAGGCAATGAAACCAATCAAGAAAATACTGTCTACAATTCACGTGAAGCCAACAGCATGGTTATCTACACATCTACAAAACTATACTGATTTGTGGTAGTGCAAAATAGACGGTTATATGGGCTGCCTATAACCTCTTGTTTAGTGTAACAGCAGCAATTTGGATACAGTCACAGGAGGAAAACATGCCTTTCTGATCCTTTAAAAATAACATCTATTAATTTTTTTTACATGCAGAATCCCCAGAATAAATTAGCAAAAGCTGTATAAAATTAATAACTAACATGCATACTATGATGTTTAGTAAAAGAACACCTGAACTTTCAGTTACCTACTTTACCAATATTTTCTTTTGTATACAGGGGAGTCATTTAAGCCCCATTTTTGAGGCAGCTCCAGAAGTGACAAAAGGAAGCAACTAAGCTCTGTATCTTTTGTCCATTCTTGAAGAGAGGCTTCAGATACCCTGTACAAATGCAAAATACTTTATCATGCAACAAGTCAATGTAGAAGAGACGAGACAGTTTTACTCACTGGGAAAGAGACTGTCTTAGAAATGAATCCAAGTACATCAACAAGAGATACAGCAAATGAAAACTGCTGATGAATCCTTGCCATTCTCTTACTTCTCAAAATGACAGTAATGCATTTGAGATGCCACTTATGCCCATAATTTCAGAAAGAATATGGTACAGTACTTTGGATGTGTTTCCAGGAAAGACTAATTTCAAAGATTACAAACCTCAGTTCCTCAACTGCTTTTAGAGCATCCTTATCTAGTGCTAGGTTGCACAGGGAAGATGGCAAAGATGGTTTGAAGCATTCAATTGAGCAGCTGGGCCTTTTCCAGTACTGGGCTATGATTTCATGGAAAATACACTTAGGGATAAGGACCTTTATATGCAGTACAGAATAGAGGCTTCTTTACAGCAGTGGTTTGTGGCAAAAAACATCCCCACATTGTTGGTTTCCCACATCCTGCAGATTTAGTGAACGGCTTTGAGGCAGAAACTCTGTCCCCTGTGGTATATGCTGGCATTGTTGAATGATACCAAGGAATACCAATCTTTCAAGCAGTATCTTCTGAAGACCAGAAGACAAAGATTTATTTCTCCTCCTTTCACAGGGGCAGTAGTCTTTGTCTTCAACTCTTATTCCACTTAGTTGGCTAGGTAAGGTGATACCTCATTGCCATCCACAGAGACAGATACAAGAAATAGTTACATGCAGAGGTTATGGCTGTTGCAGAAAGCAAAGATGACTTCCTTTTCTGGTCTACCAACACTCAAAACATTTCTCAGTAGCTGTTAACAGATTTCATTCATCACATACAGAAATCAGCATGAGGCATTATAATAATATATCATGGCCAGTGCACGTACATCACTTGATGAAAGAAGCCAGCTGGGTCATATCAAACCAGAGATTTCCTGACATTCTTCAGGAAAGATTTCTTTTCTTCTCCTGAAGTTATTACCCTCTTCAGGAAACAGACAAACCAAGGGCTTGCTGTGCAGCCAGGGGCAAATCTTACAGGATTTCTGCAATGCACATGTAATGACTGGGGATTGTCTTGGTAACCATGTTCTAGGCCCTTCTTGACACAAAAAATTATGGTCTTTTGAGGTGCTGAAACCCTCTTGCAGGTAGACTAGATACTTGGGAGATTTTTACAAGAATTTGTAAGAAACTCCACTTGTGATAGGAAAGCAGTAGCAGACAGTCTTGACTCACAGTAAGAGTCTCTGGGAGACATCCAGCTTGCAACAAGTTGCCTGCATGACACAGTTTGACACATGCTTCCTCAGAGGACATTTGCTAAAGAAATCTCTAGCTATACTTTAGGAACTCAAGATGTCATTTGGATAATACCATGCTAATTTGAAGAACCAGAAATAAACAAGCAGAACGAACAAAGAAAAACAGAAAACCAAATGAAGATGGCAATAAAATCTCAGGGAAGTGTGCTGTGCCAACATGCACATACAATGTGCTGACTACACATTTTAAATTGTCTTTCTTTTTTATCAACTTTACTTGCTCTCAGCCAAGCCAACATTCAAAAGACCTAAGAAACTTGCAGAGCCCCAGTGTGGCAGGAAGAGCCACCAATCTTTATTCTTATGTTTTTCATGAGATATTTTTAGTAGACCCATGGAAACATGAGTTTTGCAGGTCTAAGGATAAGAAAAAGAACTCCTAGGTAACATCATAGACAAAATGTATTCCACATTGAATTTCTGGAATTAGAAGTGGTGGAGGAAACACACTTTCAGGAAGGAAGACAACTCCGGTTTGAATGGAGGCAGCATCATGCAACTGGAAGCATAACTACTATAACTAGTGGCACTAATGGGATGCCTACAACTTCATTTGGCCTCCCACTAGATTCACAGGTGTCCATCTGCACACCTGGAAGAATGGCACAGACATCCTAGATGTATTATGTATATCTGACACAGCATGACCTTTTCAGAAGGTTACACAAATAAAGCAAAATCACTTCAAAAACATGAGGTGAATCTTACACAGTAATTACTGGAAACAGTGGGGGGAAATCCCTTGACATTTTTATTCTCCAATCTCAGAAAAACCCCAAATTTTATAGTAGAAGGAGGGAGTGATGACAGTTAAACATTTCAATGGGCCACTAGAAGAACTTTTCAAAGATCCCTCCCTGACTTTTAACATGGCAGTACTCAAGACATAGGGATTAAATCAGTAACAGCACCTCCTCCACCTGTGCCAAACAAATGATAAAAATTTGGTAATAAAAAGATACATTTTTAAGAGCTCCCAAATTCTTAACAATTGTATCAAGCTTATTAAAGGCCAGATCCATTTTTTTGTCTGATAGGTCAGATAAAGAAGCCACTCCTTTTCAAAGAATATAAGATTTCTCAAGTTCATTGTGTGTGCTGTAGGCATGGAACTGTACAGAAGAGGCCTTGTTAAGTATACCCCTTTCCCTAGGGAACCATTATGATTCACTGAATACTGCTGGCAAAGGCTTCACACCAGGGTCTCCACAGTGATCAGTGATTCCTTCCTTTAAATTGGAAGCAGCAGTGAAAACTTTTTCAATGAAGGCCAGTAAAATCCTTTTTTGGTAAGGTAGTAGACAGAGCAGACTCTTCATGGCAGTCTTATTTGTCACCTTCAGTAGAGTTTGTACTCTGGTAAAACTGCATGGAGAGGCTCAGAATCTCAGAACCAAATAATTTTGGAGAAGATCAGCTCGTGTTTTCTAACTACTTATCTCTAAGACAAAGAAAGTTAAGAAGAAAGTTAATCTCATTCTTTGGAAAAGGACAGTAGAGTTCTAGGTGGGAAGAAACCAGTTACCAGGTACCGTAGTTCTTTAGGATGTGCTGTGGTTCATTCACCCCAAAGGTGCTCTGTGCTCAAGCACTTTGGAAGACAAAGATGGAGAGAAGCAAAACGTGGATGAATAAGATAACAAGAGCTTCAGTTAGTGGTAAGTAATTTTCTTTTCCATATTTAAGCAATTAACCATTTACAAACATCATATGATGGATTGTTTCCATTCAGCAACCTACTTTCCCTTAAAACCACTGACATCCTCTACAATTTCTAGTCCACACCTAGGGGAAGGTGTAGACAAGATACATGTGACAACTTGGCAGATGTCAGCTATGGAGACTTTTCTTAGAGAATCCAACATGACAGAGTGAAATTTGGTGGAACATGCTGCTGTCATGGAAGGCAGCTTTGCCTTGGCTGTTCTAGTAGGCTGTACAGCAACTGTCAAAACAAAACATCCATACAAAGTCGGACTGCAAGACCACCTAGCCCACATCTTGTCTCTGACAGTGGTCAACAGCACATTCCTGACAGACAAGCTAAAAATTGGAAAAGCCCATTGTGATACTTCCCCAGAACAGTCACTTTTTCATGGAGCTGTCTACATGTCTTTTCAAACTGCATACGCTTTTTTGTATTCACAACATCATGTGACAAGGTTTTCCATAAGTCAATTACATACTGTGTGGAAAAAAAACAAACCACATACACCTCCCCCTTTTGTTTCCTTTTCATTTGATGCTCCTGTTCTAGTGCACAAGACTGAACAATTACTCCCTTCTCACCTTCTTCCTTACACTCCTCCCTGACCATCTCTTCTTCTGCAAAGGAGAGACTCTAATATCTCTCCCTTAATTTGTATATTGTGGTATGCTTATCACCTAAACACAGCACAAAATGCTTGTATGAACTCTGTGTTACCTCAGCCTCCAGGACCCTGATGTCTACCTTACTCCTTTCAAGACTAACAAACCTGGTTCTTTGTCATTTGAACAGATCCTTAAGTTAGAAGTGAAGCAAACATCATGGAGTAGGAGAAGAAGAGGACTCCTTGGTTACTGTATCCAGTCCCACAAGTGACACAGATGCTGAATGACTGTTAGGGTTTCTGTTAGGGATTTTCTTTACTCACAGTAAACAAAGGCACGTTTGATGAAAGACATTAATGGCTACAGGAAAGGAAATGTTATAAAAGCAGAGACAAGCTAATCCCTATTTGAGGAACACGTACAACACTGTAATCTCCTCATGTGCCACTACTATAAATCCAAACTGGTCTGCTAATTCTCCTTTCCTCCCTTGTACTAGAAAACACTTCCTGTAAAATGCCTTCTCTCCAGCCTATGTGGGAAACATTTCTACACATCCCCACTGAATCTCTTAAATGAAGCACTCCCTGAGAGGTTTTTGAAATGGGCAGACATGGAGGTAGCAGAGCTGCAAAGAGACAAAATACAATAGGTCATCCTTTGGTAAGCAGCTAATAAAATTAATCCTCCTGAAATGAGGGCCTTAGACTGAAATGTGCATTTCTTTGAATATTTCAAAAATCTTAAGAGATGTCTGATATAGTGCTACTAAGTCATCACAGTTACAGAATTCGTGTTGGCTATAACTAATATGCAATGACAAGAAGTTCAGAAAACATGCTGGCTATAGCTGAGTACAAATCATTATCCCAAAGTGAGTGGTGTGAGACTAGCAAAACTGACAAAACAAGTAACCTATGTTCATAATAAGACAGCACTAACTGGTAATTTGCCAGACAAAGATATAAGAATGATGTTTCTGCCAATGAGCCTCTGAAGACAATCACCTTTCCTGGGCTAACTGTGCATTTAAATCTCTATCCTCCAAACCCCTCTGTTGTTTTCAGTGGTGGATCTGACAATCTGAACTAGAAACTAGAGAACACAAACAGAGATGAGAGTTCCACAAAACACTGTATCCTATAGCTATTCAATACTGCACATGAAACCCAGTGGCATAGGGATAACTCAGATTCCCTGGGAAGAAGAAAGGAATGGAATCTGTTATTTACTGAATCTAAATCTTATAGGGAAATAGCCCCTCTGACAGTTCTGGAACACAACTGGAGGCTATAGCCAATATCCCACGTAGCAGAGACTATGAGAAGACAAACCCAAGATCTTGAAGACCACAGCTGCTGAGAACGTGCAGAAGTCTGAAGTAACAACTTCTGCAACTAGATTTTCACTAATCATGAGCACCAGTAGAAACATTTAACTTGGAGATCCATGGGTGGAATATGATGGCAGCACAGGCAGCAGACACATGCTGTGGACATTCTTGAACAACACAGCTGAAAAACGCAGATTAAGTGCCCAGGTTCATGACTGTCCAGGAAATGAAGGATAAGCCAACAAAGTAAGAAAGGCAACAGCCACATTTTGCACAGTCCAAGAGAGAACATGAACACAACCTTTTCAAGGGAAAACACTTTCCCCCCCCCAACACTGTTTCTCCTGTCAGATGCTTGGGTTGATCTTTATCTACTTGCCAACACTTGAGAATGATCTCTTAACACTGACTATGCAGGCTAGAAATGACTGGGAAGCTGTGGAATAAGAAAACAGCTCAAACCAGCTATTAGAATCCAATCTTTGAGGGCTCTGATACAAACAACAGGACTCTGAGAATTACAGTCATACTACATGCTGTTTGACAAGGCAGAAGTTACAAAATACTGAGTTTTCCTTTAACCTGGCACCAACAAAGAGCCAGAGCTGGAGCTGCCTTCTGTTCATTTTAATGATGGGTGGACCTTCTCTCCACTACATTTTCCAGCTGCTGCTGATGTTTCCTAACACAAGCAAATTCATTTTCATAGCATTAAGCGAATTTTAACTGCAGTGCTTCACCAAGACTCTATTGCAACTGATAGGAGCCATCTGGGCCTTAGAGTTCATGTTTGGGTCTGAAAACATCAGCCAATGAAAAAAGTTTATAAAGCCTAAGCAAATAAAAATCAAAATACAAAAATAAGCCACAGAGAACATAAGCATCCAACAGTGAAACATAAATGACAGTAAATATTTTGGGAGTGTGAATTAACTGAAATTATAAACAAAACAAACGAATGAAATGACTTTATTAAAACCAATTATTTCTATGGCTCTGTGCCAAAATTCAAGATGGCAACCAACATGGATGTCTCCAGTCACATGTTCTAATATTTTTCTCTGCTGACGGTTGCCATGTGATGACAACAGAGAATCCTGGCTAGGACAGACTGAAAAGGCTAAGCAGATGAGACTTTATGTTCCAGCTTGGACCTTAAGAAGAACAATATAGACAGCTAGAGGAACTCTGTCTTACAGAAAGATCTCACTATTAGTGGGAAGACCTTCTGGTAAGCTCTCAGAAGTGATCATTCACCTCAGCTTGCAGGTGTATCACCAGTTTACACAGACTCTCCTCAGTGGGTTGTCCTCTCACCAGGGCCTCCTCTTCACACTTTCCTGGGTGTTATGAAGTCACTGCTGCTTTTTCATTTCCCCATACTTAAAGCAACACCCTGGCTTCCTCACCTGGTGTTCAGTGTTAGTCCTCTTTGAGCAGAAACTGGAAAAACAATAAAGCAAAGATTTTGAGTAATCATAAAGGGGCTGTTTTGTGGGAAAAACTGTTCCGCAAATCTCAACCAACACCAGAAATTTGGATCTCCCCACCACTCAGCTTCTGTCTACAGTAAGAAATGAGGTCACAGATTGGTAGGGAAAAAAACTAACTTAATAAGATACTCTGTGAAAAATGATTCTTGACAATCTGTTCTGAATGATCTGACTCATCTCTTCACATGCTATTCCAGTAGCTCTAAATCCTTTTCCAATATTAGTATGATTTATCTTTTTCTTTCTGTCTTTTCTCATTCACTTGCAAGGGAATCTACTTCCCCATACCAAAAGATGCTGAGGATCTTGGTGCAGGAAAGATGCAGATGTGAAAAGGCTGATCTTTAAAACAATGAAATGGGGACAAGGAAGAATAATTTTCTTCTCATTATTATGAAAGAGATTTTTTTTCTGCATACTGTGAAATTTTCCTACTTAGGCATGTTATGGGAAAAAGTCAATGTCATCTTCACTTCTTTTAGTTAAAAATCCATAGACAGTCCTTCAAAAAGAAACATCCAAAACACTTTAAAAAATGTACCAAGTTTATTTTGGACAGTTCGCATTTTACAGCTAATCTAGTAGGTAAAGCTTGTCCTGTGTATTTAGCATACCAGTTTGCTCCTAAATGTAGTGGCATTTGTGGAAAGCTGTTTATTAAAAATACTATATTTTAAAAAATATAGCATAGAGCCAAACTTCATACAGAAGATCCAGAAAGATCTTTAGGAAGCAGGATTGCCAGTTATATCCCTGCACAGAAAGGTTGGAACCTGAATTAGGAACCAAACTATCAACCATTTGTATTAAGATAGGATACCACTCCAGAAACCTACCCCTTGGCAATATGTTGAAATTATGGAAACAAAAGGCACATGAGGGGGGCAGCCAACTTCAACCTTATCTTCTGTTTTGAAGAGACTTTTAAGCCTTCCTTTTCCTACAGAAATGCACAGTACAGTTTTCTCACAAACTGAATCAAAATCACTTTGTGTGAGTTCCTCTTGTTTGGCCACCTTGAGGACTCAACATAGAGAAGGGCATTCCTATGTCTACAAGTAAATATGTAGGTTCCTACCGTAAGTGCAGCCCATGGCCAATGAAATCATTTCATAAATATTAATTTATATAATTCTATGAAGTTTTATCATTTCAAAGCTACTAGTGAGCTTTCCATCTCCTTCTGGTTGTGTAGGCTGAGGTTCTGGTTGCGTAGCAGGGACAAAAGAAACCCTCATTCTTTACAGCAGCCAACATTGATTCTCCCTAGTGATGAGTCATTGCAGTGAATCACTAATACAATAGAACGAATCTCCTTTATTTTCTGCCTGCCAGGAGGTGTTGAAGTATCTGCCTGTATGTCTGTCTATATGTTTATGTACTATTATGAAATTCATGACTGCACCTCAAAAACTTTTAACAGATTTGTACTTAGAACAGTTACACAGGGAGAAGAAAAGGATTACCTCCACGTAATGGATATGACTGAGTCACAGGGAGATCACAGGAACTATGCAAAGTCATTTACAGGATACCTGCACACTAAAATTCAGTGCCATATAGACTTTCCCAACACAGATGCACATAGCTTTGGCCAGTTACCAGCACCTAATCTACTCTGCTTCCAACCTACAGGACTGAGACAGAGCAGAGCACCAGGCTAGATGACATTAATGGGTCAGGGACCTATGCTAATACTTTTTAGAGCTGGTTTGGGCTGCTTCATCATACCCACAGCAAGTTTGGGGCAGAACTGAGAACTGTGTAAAAACTTCCCAAATCTAGTGTTGAAAGCAGGAACTTCCTTTCTCCCTGAAAAGCTCTGATAATCCTAGAAATTCACATCTTTTATCCCAGAGCAGAAGGAATTTCTAATCCTAGAGTGATGGTCAGCATTCTTTTGATAATATATAGTGCAAATAAGAAAGGCAATAAATAGCTGGGGTTTATTTATATCCATGAGTGACTGACACTAGCAAGTCAGGACAGCTGACAACAGAAGGCCAGCCTTCCCTCACCCATATTTTGGGCACAATTTCCAGTTGGCTTTCTAGACTGGGCAGGCAAGGGAAAGCAGCAGTTTCAAGTCATGAAAATTTACCTGAGGGGTGAGGTATGTGTGGGGATGATACAAACAGTATGCACAACTGTTTTCAAATGAAGTCTCCCTCAAGGAAAAGGGCAGTGAGCAGCCTCATTAACAAGTGCCAGCATAGCAGTGGAAGCCAGTATAAGCCTTCCTGCTCCCCATATGTCACAGAGAAGACACCAGGTGGGCTCCTCACCCTGACTGCTAATACCCTCCTGTACTTGACAGACATCATTCTGATTTCTCTTATTCAGTTCCCTCTCCTCTGTCTTTTCCCCACATTTCATTTAATAACTTCAGACACTCCTTTACCCCATTCACACACATTTTGGCTTCTATTTTTAGTCTCAATGAAATAATGCCAGATTAAAACAAAATCCAATTTGGATGGGCAAAGTCATCCCTCTATAGGTAGCTTAAAGCCAAAGGGCCAGATGTGAGGTAGCAGTAGCCAAGACATTACATAACCTCTCCCCAGTCTTTGCACACCTGATCTTGAATGACATTCCCAACACAGCAAGGAAATACAAGCAGTTCACCATCAATCGCCTAACCACACAAGCAACACTCAGCCTCCAGTCAGACAAAAATGCCAACTGCTTGAAGTCATTACTTATCCTGCTTTGGAGTTTCCTTTGAGTCTGTTTGAACTGAAGGCTCCTAAAATTCAAATTGGGTTCTAGTTCTTGAATAGCCAATTTCTAGAGACTGTCCTTTCCTTTTTATCCTGCTTTCTCAGTGGTCCTGAGACTTGGAATGTCCTTCCAGTGGCATGAGAACACTAGCTACAGGAAAAAGCTCCTTCCTTTCATAAATTAAAGGCAAAAGGTTGACAAAAGGTGTGAGAGGCAGGCTGCCCTCCAAAGTTAGAGGAATAAACATAATTTCTGATAATTAGAAGTGAACACTGACCCTCAGCTCCAGTTAAGAGGAAATAGCTGAGCTAGACATTATCTTCTTAACATCATTTGAGAAGGGCATGGAATGCTGCTTTTGGCAGATCTTTACACTCTGCTAGGATTTAATGAGACTTACACACAGTTTTCTGGTGACTGAATAAACTCTAACATAGTAATGCCCCATTGATGATAGATACCAACTTCAAAGGTATTGTTTAGAGACATCAGTATTTGCTCATTGCTTGTCATAAGGTAATGGTTCTCTGCTGCTTCAAAGAGTACCAAGAAATGGAGTAAGGACAAGGTCTTCCTTAACCCTTCTCCTTTCCCTTCTGGTCCATCTAGTAATACAAGCTTCTCTGTCATTATCTGACCTGGGACAGATGCAACAGCTATAGCTGGGAGAGAAATGATCTATTTCCCCTTCCTGTTTGCCCTCTTTATGAAACTGTGGAAGTCAGAAGAGGGGGCGAGGGGAGAAGGGGGAAGAGAGAGAGAGAAAGAGAGAGAGAAAGAGAGAGAGAAAGAGGATCCAGGATGTTTTTGTGATGCATGAAAGAACAACGGCTTTAGGAAGACAATTCTAAGAATGCAAACCCAAATATCCTCTATTGTAACTGATTCTTTGCCCTCCCAAAAAGGGAGGCACAAGAGTACACTTCATCTTGAGCTCCACTGCTTTAAAAATACGCTAGGATAGACTGATTCAGTTTCCCAGTAACCCTTTCTCTGCACAAAGACAACACTACAGAGGGAGATGCTGACAGAATGTTATGACTGTAGTTGACTAAGGCTGTATGCAGGGTGAAAGGCTGCACTGGAAAAGATGGATGCAATGTGGAAGATATCAAACTGCTGTTCCCTTTCAGTTACGCACCCAGAGCTTCTCAGCCAGACAGGTGGTTCTGGAAGGACTTATGTGGAAGAGCTCATCATTACTCCATTCCTGGACTGGGATAAGTAATGAGGGGACATCAAAAACTGCTCTTTTGTGTCATAAGATATCTTGTGCCTCAGTAGCCAAAGCAGTCTGAGGTAGAGGTTACTCGAGGTGCCCATTTGAAGGTCACTTTTCAAAGTCAAGACCACTTGTGCAGTCAGTCACAGCAACAAGAGAGAAACCAGGGGGGTGACAAATGAAGACTGGAATTAACAGGGATTAGCAGGAGGGAGGAGGCATACCAGCAATGTGCTGTGCAGAAACCTGAGTGACTTCTTTTCCCAGCTGCTCCTGATGAAGGATATGGACAGTGTGGTGAGACCAGCTGAAATCATAGCCAAGGTTCCTCTTGGGAATGTGGTAACAACATAAAAATAAATGCATCGGTGTTCAACAATACACTGCCTTCCGAAGCTGCAGGGGAGCCTGGCAGAAGCCTGGACAAGGTTGGGCAGCTGGGAATTCCACCCTACTGTAGCAAATGGCTGGGAGTCTGACACAGGCCATGCACAGTGGCAACAGTACATATCCCATCCCATCCCCATCCTTTATGCTCCAAGAGAGTTGAGACACTGGCTGAAGAATCTCCAAATCTCAGGCATTTTCTTTGTTTAGATTTGGCAAACAATACAAAGTGATTGTATGCATCTTTTAAAATACCTGTTGTGTTTACTTGCCTTTCTTTTTTTCCTTTGCTGGTGCAGGACAATTCTGAAGCTTATACTTTTGCATATCTGCTAAAAGAATCTCTTCTTTCCTTAAACTTATACAAAAGAGGCTGCATTCCAGGAATAATGCTAATTCAAGTAGTGGGTAGACAACAGCCAGTCACAGCTTAGCACCTCCGAAGTTAACTCTAATTTCAGGTCTCCTATAACAAGATACAGATGACCTTCTTATAAAGGACCATACAATAGCCTTGGTTACAAAAAAACCCTTTAGAAATAAACAGTCTACCTGTAGATTTCCTGTAAAATAAATTTAAAAAATCTAGAGTGTGCTAGATACAGAGGAAAGTAAGAGCAAAAGTACTCCTTACTATCACTAGTTTGAAAGCAGGCTCCACTCATTGCTCTATACTGAACCATACTGCTTCCACATTTATCTTATTTGGATGGTGTTTAGACACTGTTCCCCACCTTAGCCTAAAGAAGGAAATCACTAGAACAGCTGCCTGCCTTCTACATAGGTTAGATTCAAACCAGTTTATTAATCCCCCTGTTCTTCAGTTAGTCTCTTGGCAGTTCAGGATCCAGTTTGAAACCCTTACAAATGACGATACACTTTATTTCAAAGAGTTGCATGCCTTCAGGACTTGGCATTCATGCAGATACAGGGGCCAGGTGAATGTCCAAGGTAAATAGAAAACTGTGCATCACCCTGAAACTAAGCTCAAACAGGCGTGGGAATCATAGGGAATAAAATCAAGTCTATACCACCAAGAAGTTTCCTCTCTAGCTTCAGACTGAGTGTTAACATTCACCTTCTGTATAAGTAGTCTCAAGAGAACCAGAATACAAATAAATTAGTTTTTAATCTGTTTTAAACCAGACTACACAGAGATCTGAGACTTTGCATGAATTAGAAGTCTTCACTACTGTCAAAATCAGATAGCACATTACTTTTACGTTTTCTAACCAGTAACTCTTTCTTCTCCCATGACATGTAGCAAAAAAGCCAAGTAGTAGAAACACTTGCACAGTAAAACTGCATCACTTAATTGGTCTCAGTATGAAAAGGTTAAAGTCCTGTCAAATCTGCAGCCAGGCATCAGTCTTGCCTAGTTTTAATCATTATTCATATCTGTAATTATATAGGTTTCTAGCAGATTATATTTTTGCCTTAGCAGACCAGAACCTCAGAGGCATTCTGTCTTCTGAAGCTTTAAAATTTCACAAACTCTCAAGAAACCGGCAGCAAACAACAGAGAGAAGCACAAAGACAGAAGACAGATTTCACTCATAGCTGCTGATATCTTTATAAATCAAACCAAACCAAACAGAATCTGCTGGAGTTGTCACCTTGTTCATCCACGCCACAACTGCACCTGCAGATCATTCCTGTCTCCAGGCTCTTGCAGTCCAGCTCAGGAACAGAGAAGCTGCCTGAGACTATGCTGTCATACTTTCAAAAAGTGCCCTTCATTCTCTATTCTCCCTAAAACCTGTTTTGTCTTAGTGTTTTCAGAAAGGAAGAACAACAAATATAACAAATGTCTAAGAATGAGGTCTTCCATGTTGCTAATGAACTTACTTGATGTTTCTTGCCAGTTGTTCAAGAGCTAAATTCTAGTGGAAAAAAATGACACCTTTTTTACCTACAACTTCACTTACTTGAGAAAAAGAATTGATGCAGTATTCACCAAACATCACTAGAGAAGAACAGAAAACAAACCAGCAAAATATTGCCAAAAGTTTCCATACACTTTACATTGTTAATATATACAGTTTAAAAAAAAGAGAGACCAGGCTTTAGATTCCTTCCTTCATTATCTGAACTTGCCATATCAAACACAGCCTTGTAAGGACAACCTGGAACTGAGCAACCCACTATACTATTCAGCTTAACTATTACTCAGCAACCTACATTCTGAAGAAGACTTGGAAAAGAAAACTAATTTCTTAGTTCATAATCACCTTACTTCACTAACACTACTTGAAATGCTGAAGTCCATGAAACAATCAGTGTAATTCTGAGGGGCCCTCGAAGTAACACAGACTTAAACAACCCAACGTGGTAATGGCTGTATTTTCAGAATAACAGAAAGCTCACTAGCAGCTGGGTGTTCCCTTTCAGTGAAAGATCAGGTCAGAAGCATTTTGAACATTCCCTAGAGGTAGTAATTTGTAGCAGTTCTTTAACAGAACAAGTCTTGTTAAAACATTCAGGAACTTTGATAGGCAACTATCTGTTCAGAAACTACAAGTAATCCCCAAATGATAGCTTACAGATTTAGCTTCCCGTCTGTAGATATAGAAACTCTGGCTTCTCTCTCATTACACCAGTGGCACACAGCTCACACACAACTTCTGACTCTCCACAAAATGACAATGAGGCCATAGGGATGAGAGGCTGCCACACATTCATTGTAGTGGTGGCTTGTTTCAGAATCCTGAGCTACTTTGCAGAAATGCTGACTTTTATTCTCCTTTTTACTTCATCTCAATAGATCTGTCCTCAAGAGCTTGAGCCTGCCACACAACAGTATCTACCACTGGTATTCTCCTACAGTTGCAGTACTGACCACCAGTGAACTGTTTTCTGGACAACTGTGTTAAAAGTTTCCATACTGTCTCTTTCTTCCTTTGAGCATCAGACTTACTTTTGATTAGATCATTGATGGTGACACCTCTGCACTTCCTCCCTGCAGAGCCCCATAGCTATCCTCACGTAGGCTGTTAGAGGAGAAAGCCTATTCAAGCTATCTATTCTCAGATAATTTTGAACATTTGTGTGTGTTTATACAGAGGTTCTGTCTGATTCCTTTTATCATTGCAACTTTCCACAGTCTTTTATCTTTAAATGCTTGCAGTTTATTCTGTAATCTGCCTTATGATTTGTCTCTTCAACCCCTCTAGTAGGTCTCCAAGATACTAAATACATGTGAAACAGTAACTCCAAATAAGCTGCTGATGAGGAAAATCAGGGCCCTAGTATAAGCTATCAATGGAAAGAGTGAAGAAGAAAAACAGCTGTTCCTGCAGGAAGGACCAGAGTAGTTTCTGAGACACACAGACTGGGCACAGCAGCCTCTGATGCATACCAGTGGCTTGGTGCAAAGCTGAAGAAAATATCATTCCCCCGTTTCCAAGAACAAACATTTTGCTTGTTAGTTCAATCACTGCAATATTTAGCACTGTTCCTGGAGCTCTATACCTTTTCTAGTGACAAGGAAACTTTGAATGACGCACCCACCACGGTTCACAGTTCTGCTAGCTTACGCTTAGCCAAACCAGGGTTCTATCTAAGTCCTCACACTCTTAGCTAAATGGCACGCTAAACTCCGTATTTCAGCTTCAGAGAGGATCAGTTTAGTACAGTGCAGCTAGCTTAGTCGTACAGAAGGAAACATGAGCTGAAGTTCTCAGTTCTCAGTGGATTACAAGTATTCCCAGAGAGGGTGACTAGCCTGAACCTGGCAGTTTTATCTAGCCTATATTCTTCCTGCAGCTCTGCCTACTGCCTTCAATCATTAATATTATCAACAGTCCCCACATATGGTCTGCATAAATATTTACAGAAACAGGGAAGGATAGAAAAATGCTACCTACAGCTTCACAGACACATGTAACAACAATAGTACTCAGAGTAGATAGAGAAAATCTCTTGCAGAGCTTAAAATTACAGAGAGTGCTCTTAAACTGTGGAAAAGAAGCCAGTATTTGGCATGCAAACACCTTCATGTAAGTGCACTCAGCAAAACAGTTTGGTCAACATACTCAGAACTCTATTTTTACATTCACTTGTAAATTTATGTATAACCTTGCTTTACATACTGTACTAAAAACTCACCTTGAACAATACAGTAGACCAGAACTTGTGCATCAGCTATGCATACACTACTGTGTTGACATAATTTTATTTATTTTGATAATCCTATGATATTCCATTCCTACACTGGTCATGTTCCAATGTGCTGTTGAGTCTTTTTTACTGTCTATGGTTATTCACCTTATAATATTTCTGGTAGGATAGCTAGAGGTTTTGGCAGGTAGTAAAGTGTGGGAGGCAGTTTGGAACTGTACAAGTGCATTAGCTGAATGTTTGTGCTAGAGGATCAGCAGTAATATCACTGACATTAATAGTGGAAATATCTTTTAAGTTTCAGAGCTAAATATTCAAGACATGAAGTGGGTAGTTCCCCCCTCTGCAAACTTTTATTTCAGCCTGTAAAAACAGGGATGACTGCATTAGTGATACTCAACTTATGTTTTCAAGGTTTTCACAGCAAAACATAAGGTCTGAAACATTTTTTTAAGCATTCTAGACCATAATTTGTCCATATATTTCATTACAGCACCATCACAAATTACTGTGAGCCATAGGTAATATGGGTTCATCAAAACTACACTCTACCTGCTAACGGGTCTGCATCAATGAATAATAGATTGGGTCCTCACTTACTGAGACCTTAACACTAGATAAACCTGTTTCAGTTAATTAGCCACCAAGGAATAATGAAGATTTGATTCTGTAAGTCTCAGTGATTTTCCTCTGAGAATTTTCACCTCTGCTGATTGACTTCCCCATGCAGCAGACTCACAGCTCTCAACTATATCTTTCTGAACTAAGGGGCTTTTCTGCAAGACTGAAGAAAAATGTAAAGAATGTCCTGGCCCTTTATTACAGGCCAAATTTAAACAACAGAGCATCTTTGAGCCAAAGCCTAAAGCAAAGAGGAGCCATTTTAGCCAAGTTTTTTTTTTTCCAGCCACATTTTTAGGGATCTTCCTCTTCCAACTCTATGAAACTCAGCCTTTGCTCCCTTTTGTTTAGTCTTTTTAATCCCAGGAGGAATAAATTCCCTGCACAGCTGAACCCAGACTGTTACCTAGGAACCACTACATGCAGGGTAGGCAGCTGTGTTTCTTCTTGCTGAGAAAGTTTTTTCCCTGCCAACTCTTGAGAAAGATGAAAGCATCCCAGCATGCCCACCCCCACTCTCCTTGTCTTCAGCACTGGCACTCACCTGTAGAATTTGTCCCTGGCTCACACGATGCAGTACTGTTAAGGCTGTTCTGGAATCTGTTCGGTTGCCTTTCAGTGGAGGTCACCCTAACAGGTAAAAACATCAAATGACAGAGTTAAGAAGGGATATACCAAGGAAGAATAAAAGTCTCAAACAAAAAATTGACAATTTTCCTAGTTCACATCATCTCATAGGAACTGTAGCAATGAAGCTGTGCCTTAATGTGGTACGAAAAAAGCAGTGACAGGAACCGACTCCAAAAACGCAGAGCAAAACAGATGAACACTCAAGCTACCAGCAAGACTTTGATGTGCCTAAAACATTTAATTATCCCATATGCTCAGAAGCTGATTCTGGATAATAAAGGAGATAATAAATTCCATTGAACCACCAAAGCACAACTCAACTAGTAATGCTATGGTCACCTTATTCAAGTGATTCTGAAATAAAATGATTAAGCAACCTTAGAACAGAAATCCACATGCTGACAAAACCGTGCTACATTCATAAATTAAGTCCTTGCATCTTGTCTCAGTAGATGCAACTCATTTAGGCAAGATTTCTCATTTATCTTAGAAACCAAGACCCACAGAACGCATTTAACCTCCAGTAGACCAGTGCCAGTCCTCAAGCAGAGACTTTATGCAGATTCTCTTGCATTTATGTCAGCATTTGGATTATAGCAAAACTATATTCATTAGCAAAATGGCCATCCCCTCCTAGATAAAAAATGGGTCTACTCGCTAGGCTAGGTCAAGCTATACAGCGGCAACAATGATCTATTCTGTCCTCAAAATCTACAGTTGATACATCTATTCCTGGTTTGTCCTTTCCTGCCTTATCGCTCCTTGCCTTTCTTACTTCCTGCCCCATTCTATTCTGATCACTCCAGACTTGGGTGTGTACACTCCTGTATCTTTGCCAGAGTCCTTCCTCACTGGTTCAGCTCTGAAGTGTTACACAGTTACTGTGAGCTCTTCTCCAGAAGAGCACTGTAGTCTCCAATCCCCATGTGATGCCCTGATGACTAACATACCTATGCACATATGTGCAGTTTCTATAGTCTTGTCTGAAACTTTCTGCTTTCAGATTTCAAAGTTAACAAGTTGCCAGTAAACACAGAATCATTAAGGTTGGAAAAGACCTCTGAGATCAAGTCCAGGTGCTGCTGGCAGCTAAAAGGCCAGTGAGGGACTCCTGTACTTCATCTCAGCTGGATTTCAGTGAAATAAATTGGAGTCCATGCAGGAAGGGAGAGGGATGAAGTTATGACATTTGCAAAACAATCTCTTACTTCAGTCAACCATAATTTAAAGTCCTATCATCAAGTGAGGTGCCTGTTTCTATGTTTATTGTCTCTTGAAGAGAATTTCGGATCAGTACTTATGGTTTCTTTTGCTGCTGATACTGGTCCTTCTGGGAGCTGAGAATCCAGAGGGATCTTTATATTTCTTACATAGAGATTCCATGCTCATAATTAGTTTGTCCACTTCATTAATGCAGCATAACTGACAGCCAAATTCAGCTTACCAGTCTGTAGGTAGAATGCAAGACTAATGGTTGAAAATGTAATCAGGAATGCTAACAAGTAAAACATCAACTAAACACACACGCAACCAAGGAACAGTCACACTTCTGCCTCAAAGTGTGGTTATGTTTAGGGAACCTCTTTATCTGTATAGACTTGTTCTCCTCCTTTTCTGCCTACTCAGTGTACCTTGATACCTGCAGTTTCAACTGTTACCTCCACACAGCTCATTCTCAGATCTGTTTCTTGGCCACTTATCTCCCACCACACTAAGCTCACCCCTCAGGTTATCTCTGCTGTCCCGATGGAAGCTCCAGTGCCAGAACATATTCACTGCTTAAACTGAGCTAATGCCTTTTTGCTTTCTTCCTCCTTGGGTTGGCTGAACCCCTACTGCATCTCTCAGATTCCTGCTCTTAATGTCTGTGTTGGTTTTGCTTCCACTTCTCCATTGCAATCCATTGTTATGTTCTCCATTTCTTCTTCAACGCTAACAAAACCAGTACTCCCTCCACTTAAATGTGTCATTGCCCTTTTCTCTCTCTTATGCACCTAACCCCTCCTTGAAACTGATACTGACTTCCTTCATTTAGGCACTAAACCAGCCCTAAGATGCCCAGCCTTGGACTCCAAATTTAGAGCATACTCTTGTTCTGCAGATGACACAGAAATAGTTTCTCAACTAGAATTTTAACACCTTTGTTTTAACAACCTCTTCCTGGTATGCTATGAACGCATCTAATAGTCCAGGGGAGACAGAACTGACACTAACAAATTCACATCACAAAAAGCCCAGGTTTGACAAGAGGACAGCAACAGATGTGAAGATCTAGAGCCAGGGAGGCTTGTTTCTCATTGTTGCTCTTGGACAGGGTATCTCCACATGTGTATATGTGTGTATGATCTGAGGCTAGCCAAGGGCTAAGAGCTACAGGCCTAGTGAGCCCAGCTGTGACAGGGTGTTAAATCAAGGCATGTCTCTCAGATGCAGTGCTTTTGCTGCCAAAAATGTCTAAGGTCAGGCAGCCTGATTAACCCTCATGCTCAGGACCTGAAAAAACAAGCATGCAAGTACAGCAGTAGCAAAAAAGTGAAAGGGGTTCCAGTAAGTTACATGCTTGCTCTCGTGCTGCCTGTCTTCTTTTCAGTGGGCACTCTGTATGTGTGATATACCCAGCCCACTTAAGACAGTTAACAAATACCTATGAATAAGCAGACATGGGCAAGACACGACACAAACTAGAACCACAGTGTTTTATAGGGCTCACTCTGTGGCCATCATTCCACTTCTGGCATGCTTGCCAGGCTTGGCCAGCCTGCCCTAGAACAGCTGGCTACTGCCATATCCAATTGCAGTCAGAACTCCACCCCGCTGTGGGATGGATTTCGTGAGCCCTGGAGAAATGCATCACCTCTACTCTATTTCTGTACTAGTTACAACAGAGCAGAACTTTGGCTCTTCTGCTGCTGGCACCACACAAAGCAAATATACAAAAGAAGAACAAGGTAGACAGATTTTGTGCTGTGGTGTTGGGACTTGAAGGGAGTATTTGTTTTGAAAGGCTTCCTGTATAGAGTTGTTGAGAATGACATTTACAGAGAAGTACAAGAAATTATGCTGTGTTGATCAACATTTCCAATAATTCATGATATTCTTGTCTGCTAAACTCTGATCTTCTTTGTCTCTCTCTCCCTGAAAACATCTTTAACTATATGCTCCTTTTCTCTACCTGGCATTTCCTCTCTTTATATACAGAGGTCTAACATTGACAGCTGATTTTTTCTGAGATCTTTCCCTTGACTAATAGCTCTCTTCACAGGCTGTTCGAGGCCTTGCTTTACTTGATGCTGCCACAGTTACAGAGCAAGTTTGTGGAAAGTTACTATAGGAATGATAGCACAGCAATCTGTACTTATTGCAACTTATTCAATGATAGCACAGCAATCTGTATTTATTGTGACTGAGTCATTAAGTGCAGAAAGATTTTCTGTCTACTACCTATACTAGTTCCCTCTGGGTTCTGACAGTTGAGATAATGTATTTTTCTACTTCGAATGCTGTCTTCTGTATCATGAAGATTCAACACACAAAATGCTGCTTCCAGGGACATCATCTTTATTCCATGGTTTATGAATACTGTGTCTGTGGTGTCTGCCTTAAAATGTTGCTCTCTGCTATCAGCAGGTCTCTTCATGGTTCATAGACCTGCCAATAGTAGCACAGCAGCAGGAGCAGTGGAAAGGGCCCAGTCCGACTCTTAGAGAGAAAGATGAGCTAGTTTTTGAACAGCTAATACAACAATCTTTCTACTTGTGATATGAGCACATTTAATCAAAACTATGGAACCCCATGAGATCATTTTATCAGGCTACATTTCAGTGTGGAACTATATATTAAACCATTTCTCCCAGTTAAGTCTTTTTCCACACCTTAATATGGGCCTCAGTTTTCCACTCTGTTAGCTTAAGTGACAGACCAAGAAATCAAGAGAGGCCAGGAACTGAAGAGACAACACTAAGTTGTCTGACTGTTCCATTACTTTTTTCCTTTATTTTTTAACCAAGGAAGTGTCCAAGTTACTAGATAGTTTTTGAATTAGTCAGAATGTTCATCTTTAGCATCTCATTCTGATTGTAGTTGAGTTTTCTACTTCTTACTTTTTTCTTCCTCTTCTGGAAGCCACATGTGCTGGCTGGGAGAGAACTGATAACACATTCATGGAAGAGATAGGTCAAAGAAATAAAGTTGATTTTAGTTTGTCTTCACAGACCAGTCTCTGGAGAAATTCTACAAACAACTTTAAAAAGATGATCTTTATTAAGATGTTAAACAAAAGCCAGGTGCTGCAAGAGCAGATAGAGAAATAAAGTCTGGCTTACTGAAATATATGAAAAAAAAAAAGTAATAAGAGCCTTAAAAACAGAATGGGGTTAGTTTCAGTGAGTCTTGTGGAAATAACACACAGCATTGAGACCTTCTTTCAGGAAAAAGATCAGGAAAACAGCCAACAAATATTAGGGGGTGAGAGCGGGCAGCAAACCAAAAACTACCTGACAAAGAAATGAAGCAATCAAAAAGTAAATAGATGAGATCTTATAGAGAGGGATATTTGCCATGTCACAACCTAAGGATATGGTAGTCCCACACTGAAGAAGTACAATTCTGGGTGCCACAATGCAAGCACTCTGACAAACTGAAGAAAATACAGTAAACTCAAGACAATTAAGGACTTGGCAGGTGGAACTACTATGTGAGGTTAACAAAGCCTCAACAAGTCTAAGCAACATTAGGAAACTCGAAGTAGAAGGATATTCAAGAGATGGAAAGTATTTGCAAGGACAAAGTGCTTAGAGTGGTTCAGGAAGGTGGAGCAAGGTATAGCAGGATGAAAGAAAGGAAAAATTCAGACTGTACATCAGGAGAAACTTTCTGATAACAAGGTTGTCTAGATTCTTAAATAGTCTTCTACAGCACATGGTAAGGTTTCTGCAACTGGAGGTTTTCTTAAAGCACACTACACACAGTGTCCTAAAATAGTTTCTACAGAACAACCAAGGACTGTGAAGAACACACTGGAGCATGCAAGACATTTTTCTTCTGTAATCTATACTCCTTTGACACAGCAGCTTCTCTCCATTCACTCTCCTCTGTTGATGCATCTCTGGTCTTTTCCTGACAACAATGAATGGATTAAATTAGACTGAGACATAGCAGTTTTTAAACAATCAGCTCTCAGTATGCTGGAAATATAGCTGGGCACTGATGTTTTCCTTGTAAGTGAAAAATGTTACTGCAAGATCCCATGAATGGCAAGAATGGATTTGGAACCTTATTCTGGAGACTGAAAGGCAACTTGGAAAGTATTTCCGGAGTGGCTCCTTACAGCCTTCAATACTTGGATTAGTCTTCTGAAATTCTGAAGGAATCTTTTGCTTTTTTTCCCCCTTCTGTGCATTTTTGGTGCTGAACTTTTTCCGGTTTTCCCACACTCCTGCCTGTCACAGAGCAGAAACCACAAAAATGCAGCAAAGTAAAGTCTGTCCAAGGAGCTGCAATTCCATCTCACAAGGATAAACATTTCCTCTGCCAAGAAGTGAGCACAGCACACCGGCATCTTCAAACACATCCTAGCTGTGCAGCAGAGAAACCAACTGACACAGCCTGTCACCTGTACTAACATGAGCTACTCAACATAAAAGAAACCAGATAGCAAACACACCAGCATACACCTGCCAGACCTATGCTCACAGTTGCATTTGCTGAGTTGACAAAGTCTGCTAACATTTCCTTTTTAAATAACTTTATAGGATTAACTCAGTGTGCTGTATCTTAAGATAGCAAGAGCACAGGCACAAAACACACAAGGTTCTCCAAGGCAGTTCTGTCCAAGCTCCTTAACTACACCTTGCTGTTCCACATCTGACTCACACATACTGACAGTGTTCTCGCATCTTCATAAGGTGTCTTTCATCAGTATTCTTTTACTAAAACTTCTCTTTTCAGACAGGAAGCAAACACAGAATCAGGAAACCTCACAGGAACCTGCTCTAAAAACTTTACAACTCTTCTGGCTGCAGAGTAAGTATAAAAGAGGAAGATATTAATGCAATTTTTGCCCTTAAGCATTTAGGGGTGAAACAAATCTGAGGATATATGAGAAAAACCTGATGAAGGATTTAGTCTAAAGAGTTGTGTCATTTAAGATGAGTTAAACAGCTGATGAAGCTATCAAGAAAGCTAAAGGATAAGAAATTTGAGAAGTCTTGCTCACATTCTCTCATAATGCACAAAAGAGAATACAGACCAAGAAATGGAAAGGAAACTTGCAAGCAGTAAGCAATATTTCATGGTGATTTTTTTTGTTTTGTTTTTAAAGACAACACACACCAAATCCATCTAACTTAGAATGGCAAGTACTGTGTAACTAAAACTTTAGTAAAAGTTAAAAGAAGGATTTTTATAGATACTGAGAAAAGCTATCATTACATTAGGCACAATATAAATGAAAAACTTTAAATGAAATTAACACTTGTGCTTGAAAGCCTAAATCAGCCATGTGTTAAATTTATGGGGAAACTTGGGTCAAGGGCAGATTAGCTCATTAAGAATACCAGGTTTGGGGGTTTTTTTGTTTGGTGGGGTTTTTTTTAATGGCAGCCTCTTCTGATGCATCAGATTCTAGTCCCCATCAAAGATTAACCAAGGACAGAGTGATTCAAGTGCCTAAACAGAGACATCTGGTACCGTACTTGGTACTCTCAAGTTATTTGAGACAGTTGTACAGGACTGGCAGATACAACACAAGACCTACAGATCATGAGCTGCTGCTCATCTGGAGCAGCAGCTGGAGGTCAGGCAGAATAAGCCCTGGACATCTAAAATGTCACTAGCAAACTGTATCTCAGTAACTGAGTCCTATCCTACTCAGATACTTCTCTGATTCAATCTGGCAGTTCCTATGTTCTTATGTTTGCATGATCACAGAATTACAGAATGTTAGGAGTTGGAATGAACATCAAAAGATCATCTAGTCCAACCCCCCTGCCAGAGCAAGATCCCCTAGACCAGGACGTTACAGCCTTACCTACCTTGTCACTGTGAAACATGAAACTGCAACAAAGTGAACACCTATTACAGTACACACAACTCAGGTTACTTTGAGATTTATCTTGGACAGCATAGCCAAAAACATCCATGTCAGAATCACTCTTAGACAAGTTCTTTTTTGATATTCCTTCTCAACTCCCTGTTGTGGATGGGAAAAGATAAAACTTACTTGGAAATCCTCTGGGCTGCAGTCTTTCTGACCACTGCCTGTCTGTGGTTTGCTGGAGGCTCTGGAAGCAGCTGAGAAGGCATACTCTGGGATGGCATCACTTTGTGTGAGCTGGCTGCCTTCTGGATACTAGAAGTGGCACTCAGTGTCTTGCGAGAATCAGAGCCAGCTGGCATAGATATATGGCTGCTGCTGGATTGTGAGTAGTTGGCAAAGAGAGCCTGGTTAAAAAAAAAAAAAAAAAGACACAAAAATACCATAATAATTGGTGACTACCTCAGTGAATACTGCTGAGAGAGCTGATGGGAGATAGGTGCCATTTTTGTGAGGGATAATATCTGCCTGCTGATGGCAATCCCAGGGCTCCAGGGAGTTCCATGAATAAAAACTGGTTAAGTGGTCAAGTCAGTGAAGTGGTTTTTAGAGCTGGATTTTATACACTTGGAAGCTGGGGCTATCTTCTAGGAAGACAAGTTCATTACTACGACAGAACAATACTATTCTGGATTAAAAAACAAGAGGTCCTCAATCTAATCTTTCACTGGGCTCCCATCCACAAAAGTAAAGCTTTTATTGCTTTGACTGACTTTCTCCATTTATCTTGCTAAATTATTCTTTGTGTGGGGAGGTGGAACTGAGACAGTTCTAGGAAAGAAAAAGGTTTTGGGGAAGATGTTAAAATGCCAGTTCTTCAGTGTAACCCTGTAGGTATTTGGAATAACAGAAAAACTCTAGGGTACCTTCTCTGAAGAAGAGACTTCAGGTCAGCAGCTGACAAAAAAGAAATCCTCAGTAACACCCAGGAACGAAAACATTTCTGTTCCTATAGTGGGTGGGAGAGTAAGCATGTTGGAGATTTGCCACAGGGAACAAAATAATCTGCATGTTATAAGACACTGGAGAACTGAGTAGCAAACTGGCAAAGCAGGGAGTGGGGAATGGCTCCCTACAGGAGCTCTGCAAACTGCTTTAACTCTTTTCAGAAAGAAGTAACCTGCTGGGAGTTCTGACTTGTCTTTTCTCAAAGCCAGTCAGATTCCCAGGGCAAAGAGGCAGTACTTTAACCATGTAGTCTGACAGCTAGAGGTCGGGGATAGGAGATGAGGGGAATAGCTGAGCATTTGCCAGTTACCTCAGCGTGACCCTGGGAGCAGTGCCCTTCACTGCGTTTGTCCTCGGTTTCTTCTCTGGTGAAAAACACACAAAGCCACAGCAAGTGGGCTCCAGGCTCCAGAGAAAACCACAGTCTGAGGGCTGGCTGAGTCTCAGCACACAGACAGGAAAAGCCCCTCTCCCCCGCAATTCTCTGGCAAATGGCAGGGCAGTGGTGTGTGGGAAGGCGTTTCTGACAGGCAGAGCTCTAGGGAGAAAAGGAAGTGCAGGAGCCAAAACAGGCCTGTTTCCTAACAAGAGCTCACTGACAAGATGCCCTTGAGCTCCCAATCCTTCTTAACCTCTCCCTTCCCTGAAGCTCTACCTTGATCACAACTTTCAGATTTTGAATCTGGTGCAAATGCAGAAATCTGGAGAATAGCAGTCACCCCCCCCTTTCCCCAGCAAAACAAACTAAAATGGAACTTAGTTTAGTCTCTTGCATCTTAAGAGTCTGACACATCATAGGATTGGTGTGGAGACTCTCAAGTCACTGCACCCCCTTCTTATTCAGGGGTGACATTTCATTGTGCTCTGTTTGATATTATGCATATTTCCTGTAAGCTCTTTTTCTTGTTATTAAAATCAGTAAGATCCTGGAGTCCACAAAGCATACAGATTTAACCCCTTACCTGTGTTAACATTCACTGGCAAAGAGGTCTATGACCCTAATGAAAGAGCAAGCACGGATGCTCTAGCAGTCTGACCAGCAAAAGCTGGGCTGAGATCCGCCTAAAGAAAGGTCATAGACATGTTTCTTGGGGGCAACGGACTTCCAAAAAGGCCTCTGTCTCCATGCTATGCTGAGATTCTGGCTGCCTTCCAGGCAAGTATGGGGAGACTGGAAGCTGACACGGACCACGGCTTCTGGATTCAGCTACAAAGCATACTGCCCTGCTGTGAACTCCATGGGGATACGACAGGAAACCAGGAGAAGCTACTGTGCAAATAAAGAGGGCAGCTGGGGAGAGCACAGCCTGACCACACAAGGAAAGGTTGGGAAGAGATTTTCAGCACATCCAAAAAGCAGGAGACAGATCTCATCACTAAGGATTCTGAAGGCTCAGGGTCTAGGGAGAGCAAAAGCCTAGACAAACCCTGACAGAGGCAGTTCTAAGGCAGGTAGTACCCCTACCTGATAGAAGCGAAAAAACTTTGAACTACTCACAGAATCACAGAATCATTACAGTTGGAAAGGACCCTCAAGATCATCTAGTGCAACCGATAGCCCTACACTACTCTTACCCCTAAATCATCCCCTGAAGAAACACATCTATCCTCTTCCTAAAAACCCCTAGGGATGGTGACTCCACCATACTCGTCCTAGGCTGGCACGTTTAACTTGAAGTTGATGAGACATTTGCTCCCCTGACAAGTTCTTAGGGCTAGAAATCTGAATAATAGAACACTAAGACTTTTTAGCTAAAAATCATATCAAGCATTAGTGAGTTAATTTTCTTACATAATTCTCTGGGGAAATAGGACAGCATTAACCCTTTCTTGCACACACTGACAAAGAAAGCGATTTTCCCTAAGCCACAGACTGAAGCAATTATGAAAAGCTAGGTTGAGAGCTCAGAGAAGATCCTGACTCCCAAACCTGTATTTGCTTCATTAGATCACCTCTCTCCCTGCTTCTTCATCTATGCATGAACACCACATACAAAGTATTATCTGTACAAAACCAGAATTTTCGGTCAGAAAATCTCAGTATGTACAGCTTGTCAGGAATGACAATGCACATATAAGAGTATTAACCAGTAGCAACTAAGCTCAGGCTGCCCATTATTAAAAGCAGGGAGGTACTGTAGTACTTTGAAGAAAAGCAGATATATTAATGATCTTCAAAACAGAAAGAATGTTCCTGCACTTATCATCCCTGTATCTAACACCCATCCCCAGCACAGTAAAGGAACAAATGTTGCAAGCAAAAACATGTTCATTCTGTGACCACAGGAGGTAATGAAGTTCATTTCCTGTGAATCTGTCTTGAGGCTAAATCTTACCGTAGCTAAAATAAAAGCATGCCCCAAATTATGCCTCCTTTCGTAGGTTTGGGGCATTCTTGTGTTGATTTTCTTCTGTCTAACTAGGAGTAGCCTCATGCTGCAGCCTTTGCCTTAATGGGAACAGTAGTTGAATCCCTTTTCCAGATACTTTTCCACCACTTTCAGAAAAGCAACTGCATTTCAAATGACATTGCAAAAATGGCTATTTTTAAAAAAAGTCTTTGTAGGACCCCAAAGGTCTTCCAATTGTTTAATGGAGATTCTTTTGAGCATTTAATTCATTAGACGTTTGGGTGCAACAACTCGTTGAGTTGAAAATTCACAAAGTGGCAATAAAGAACAGGCTCAAAATGTACTGTTAACTGCCAGTGTTGAACTGTAGTCAGAGGAGCAGCTCAAGGTCATCAAGAAATTTAAAGAGCAGCAGCAAATTCATAGCACGCAAAGGCTGGCCTGATGTACATCTTCCTTTGTAAATTCTTCGGAACAAGACTAGAAGATGCTAAAATAAGTTGACTTGGTGCCTTCTCCTTTGTGTCTCTTTTGGTACTGGAAGCCTTTGGGGCGAGGATTGGGCTACATCATTGTATTGGAAAGATACTTCATATATTTGGGCCTTACCGTAACTCTAATAATAGCGACAAGATCAGAAACATGGGGACAAAATCTCAGCTGGTATAAATCAGCACAGACTACTGCTTTCAGAACAGTTGTTCTACTTTACTTAGACTGAGACTTTGACTCATCAGTATCACAAGACTCAAATAGGAAAAATGGCAGTTAGCACATTTAGTGGGAAAACAATCTGAGGGAGAAAGCTGCAAAACAAGAATCAACAAGAGACTGAAGGGGAAGAAAGACTGCAAATCTGACAGCAGTCCAATATATAACAGTTTAGAAAACAATCTAATGGTATCTAAGGCTGTGTTCAAAGAGGCAGGAATAGTGTAGTTCTAGGAATACTAGGCATATTATTCTGAATATTCAACGTTCCCAGTCAGATCTAAATAAACTAGTGAATTCAGAAGAGAGCCACATACATGAAAAGAAAAAAGAAAATTGCTGAACTTCATAAAATGAGGGATATATCAGAGAACATGCAATTTTTAAGTGATTGAGAGAATTATTTAAGATTAACTTAGCCCAAGGTTTTATAACATAAAATCTACTTAAAATTTCTGATTGAAAATGTGATCATAACTGACCACACAACTCATTAATATCATTTATGTCTTGTTTAACATGAGCGGGTTTTTTTATAAAAGCAGAACTGATGGGGATCATTTCACTATATGATTGAGCTTTTCTTGATTTAATTTAGCTTTTTTTCCATACAAAACATTTGGCATAAAATTCTAAACCTAGTAGATACTAGGCTAAGCAGAGAGAACATAGCTACACAGAGAAGGAACCTCCCTAACAGCTAATGGCATTTTTCCAGTAGTGGAAACAATTAGAGAATAAACAGTGATCGTATATGAACTGCCTTGCCAGCTGCAGCAGTGATACTAACATCTAGGTCATAATCTGTCACGTGAAGTCTCCTTTAAACATTAAAAATATTGCTACAAGCCTGTTTTTCTTGTCTTTTCATTTGATTTTGTAATTCTTGTTGTTTGATTTTGTTAATTTCAGATTTAAGCTTCTTGCCTCCACTTTCAAACTCTGCCCTGATTTTTTCTCTTTTCTCAGGTTCTGTATTGTGTCTGTTCCTGGGCCCTATTACTGCAACCATTTGTCAGATTAGTATCCAGTCAGTTTGGTGTTTTTCTTTTTGCTCAGGGAATGAAGTGCCTATTCTGGCATCAAAGATCTATTTCCACCATACTGTGTGAACTAACTTCCACATACAGTGAGTGAAAATTGTTGATTATTATTGCTCTTCTTCCACCTACACAATAATTTCCTAGTCTGCAAATTGTTAAATGCCTGGAGGAGAAATCATCACTCTTGAGTGTCTGGAAAGTGCTCAACCAAGAGTGGGTGCTGCCACAAGGAAGTACACAACAAGCCTTCATGACAAGACACATCCACTGCATGGCAGATGGAAGCATTCCTATTACACAAATACTGGACTAGGAACTTCCATGCTTTCCAACACATCCATCTCATCTCCAACATATCAAACTGGTTAATGTACAGGCAGAAGCATTTGCCTGTGTTATTAATGATGGTACTTCTGTTACTTGTTCAGGTGCTATCCAAATACATATGACTAATCCATTTATCACAGAGAGAAGGAAAGACTGCTATCTAGTCATGCCATACTCAGTGTGTGCCATGAGATACATTAATAAATGCACTTCAGCTACAGGCAGATGGCCAGTCTGCCTTACAACTGTAACAAGAACTTGAACAACCAGATGAAACAGGCTTGGAGATATCCTTCATGCACTCCCCAAAGCAGAGATATCATGACACTCTTTCAAGAGACGTGCCTTCCTTCTGGGGATATATTTTCTTCTGTTGAGAGGAGGCTGAGGAACTTGACTATAGCAGGCATGACAGAGCAGAACTCAATGTGTGGGAAGGAACAGAAGAGAAAGAACAGGCAATGGAAGACAGGTGGCTTAGCTTCTGACTTAGCTTCCACTGACTGGGAAATGTGGTAAAGCTATGCAGGATAGGATAAGCTACATCAGCTATGAGGAAAAAGAGAGGACAAATGATGGCCAGCAGGAAAAGGTGGGATGGAAGTCAAAGCAGTGCGAGTGGGAAGGAGATGTAGGGCAGGGAGTATTTAAACACCAGAAGAGAGAAGGCAGTTTTTGGAAACGCCAAGTCAAAGAACTAAAGTCTGAGAAGTTGACTAGCAGAAGGAAGAGGTCAGTGACAGGAAACTAGAGAGGGAGCAGGGGATTGACAGATTGAAGATGAGGGTAGTGCAGTGACTGGGAGGGGCATCAAAGGAGCTGTGAAACTGTGACTGGAAGGGGAGGTCTGGCTGGCTCCCTACAATGTCTAGTGGGAGAGGAAGTGTCCAAGAAACAGTCATTTTATTAAGATGTGCTTTTCACTGCACAGAGTCTGAAAGCTCCCATGTTCAGCAAATACCTCTCTTCATTAATGGCAACTTCAGTGCAGCCTGAGCCCTGCGGCATAGCAATGGCCTTAATACTGCAACTCCAAACTCCTTGGCTCAGGAGAAGAAGGGAGGGAGAGAAAGGAGGGGGAGGTTGTGGGGGTGAGAGAAGGTTTAACAAAGAATCACTTTAACAGAAACTCCTGAGTAATGGCTCTGCCCCAGGCCAAGAATAACATCAGCTCAATGTCAGCAATTAGAAGAGGGCTCAGCCAGGCTCCATGGCCAGTTCCAGCCTCCACACAGGCACAAGCCAGCTTACAGCCCTTTCCTGAGGTCATGAGCAGCCACAGCTGCCCACTCAGAGCCCCCTGGATGAAGATGAAAGGAAGACCTGCTTAGAGGGGGAGCAAGAAGACTGTAGGTGAGGGAATTTGGGGATGGAAGCTGCATGGCTAAGTGAGGGCCTTGAATGAAGGAGTACCAGGAACAAAGCACTCTCCTTCAAGATGCTCCCAGAAAAGGATGAGGGCAATCTGCCTAGAACCTATCCTAAAAGACCCTGACTATTGACTCATCTGCTTCACAGAAGGGAGAGTGGGTGTTTAGACCTCTGCATGTTAGCTCGTGGTTTTGTTGGAATACAGTCCTGCCAGACTGCCCAGGATATAGCTCCTTCCTAATGGAGACTAATTTCTTTTGAGTGAAGATTTGTTCACCCAAAGACTTCCTTCCCTTTAGAAGGGAAGTCTTTTGGACATCACTCAGAAGAAAGAACACACCTTTCTCTCCATAATAACAAAGAAAGGTAACAAGTGCACCAATGAACTCATTGTAACCTTGGAAGATTTCCCAGGCAGGATAGAAATGCTGTTTCAAATACAGTGGTCCACCCTTGATATCTAGGTGTCACCCAGAATATCAACAATGCAAACCCTTTTTCATATTTCCTCTAGCTCTTTGACACTTAGGCCATCTTTTCTCCTTGCAATTGTAATAAAGAAGTTATGTATCTATCAGACAGCTTCATACAAAGCAGTGACAGGAGATCTTAAATATAGTAATAAAAAAATATGTAGGAGGCCTGGAGAAGATTTTCAGGGTTGCAGAGAAAATGTGAATCTGGCATTAGGGTCAGTGGCCATGCCTCCTGCACACTAAAGGCTCTTGAAAGAAATTAATATATTCCTTCAAAAGATTGAAGATTCTCCCACATAATTTGAGTCCCCTTAAGACATGATGCACTTATCACAAGAGCAGTATGAGAAGACATCCAGGACGAGGAGAATTTAGTCAAAATGAAGCCTTGATGGGGTCCTTTTGCCACAGAGGACACAGTTGCCAACACAATTTCAAGACCCTTTGTTTAAATACACTGAAATACAACAGTGACCTGGCTTGAAAAACTACGCAAGAAAACTCAATAGTCAAGTCAAAGCAGGAACATATCACCAGTGGGAAGATTAATTGGCAAATTACAAAGACTGTAGACAATTCTAAGGCTGTCTGAGGCACTATAAGGAGATGCCCTGAACTGATGCAGAAAAGCAAGCAGCAGCATGCCAGTAGCCAAATGGAGGAGGATACCAATGCAGTTGAAGAAGCCATTGGGAATTACAGCATCAAAACACTGTCAAAATCACTACAGGTAACGTAAGTTTTGTTTCAACCCACTTGAAGGGCTACTTCCTTTACAAAAGGTGTGCCATATATACTGGTTTTGGGTTGGTCCTGCACAACTAAGACTCATTACAGCTGCATCCCAGGCAGGATTTTTTCTTAGTTACCTGGTGCTGGGCTTGGCTTTGCTCCAACAGCTGTCGTGACTGAAGTTTCTGTTGCTCAAGCTGCTGCACAGCAAAATGGAGCTGATAGTTGGGACGTGCCAGTGGACTCCGTGTCACCCTGTTGTAGACACTGCTCTCCGTCTCTCCTTCCCTGGCCAAATGATGATCCTCTGGAGCCCTGAGAAAAGAAGAGTCATCATGCTTTCACCACCCTGCATTCAAAGACTACTGCTTGTAAGGCACTTCTGCTTCCTAAAAATCCCTTTAATACTTACCAGCTGTGAATTTGTATTAGTGGCTCCAGCAAGCACAACACCTGCTAGAGGTGTCATGTGCCAACTACTATCTTGCTAAGGAGCGTCTTGAATTCCAGGCTGGGACTATATTACTAGCTGTCACACAATGCTTGAGAAGAACAAAGGAAAAGAGAAAAAACTCTCTAAACTGGAATATGTCTGTAGCTGATTAGCTTTGAAGAGAGGCAGAGTTGCAGCAGGAAAAGAGCTTAGGACTCCCACCACTAATAAGATAATTATTTATTTGAATTTGTAGAGATTATTAATACACTAACACAAGGCTTACAGCAAGCACATACATGGTGCAGCAAGAGTGGAATAGAAGACAGACACACAGAAAAATATCAGCAGAGAGGACAAAGAACTGGTAGGGTAAGGTTGCAACTAGGGCACATACTGACTCCTTATATTCAGTACAGAGGGAATTGAAGATAGGCTCATTTATTCCATCATCTGAGCAATGTAAACCTTTCCCAGAGAACAAGCCTCCTCCAGAGAGGCATAAGGCCATACAACACCAGCATATAGGGTGGGAGTTCAGCTGTGGCCTACAACACAAGTATCAACAGGAGCTTGCTGGCTTGCTTTGAAGTTTGTAAGCCTCGGTGGGAAGGCAGCACCAACACAAATCTACACAAGGTTAAAGGGCTTTGCAGAGGGAAGGCAGCCAATGGACAGGACCACAGTGTCCTGAAGAAGTTACGATGACCAGCACCTCACTCATCCTGTGTTCACAGGAGAGGATGCCATATGACCCACTGAATCCTGACACTCTAGCTAATAAAACCTTCAAGCCACAAGCCTGAACTTCCCAAGTTTCTGCTGATCTCCGTCATATTTCTCTCAGCCCCTTTTGCCAAGTATTCCCTTTGGATTCCCAAGGCAGACTTATCTTGTATTTCCTGTGCATAAGTAACTGGGATGTAAGAGGTACTTGGTATCTTTTACATCTCATGCCATGATTCAGAGTGTAGGTCCTGGTCTTGGCAAAGGAGTTAACTATAGTCTCCTTACCTCAGGATCCTATCAAAACTTACAACCTAGATATTTTGAAAATGTCACACCTTCCCTTGAATATGTTGCACTTTGCCCCCCAAGTCTTCATGATCATAGCAAACCCTTAAGATATTCAAAAGGATGTTTCAAACAAGACCAGAAACAACTGCTAGCCCTGAGTACTCTTCCTCAAATATAATCTAATGCATGCCTTTCAAAGCAAATTGAGGACAAGGACTATATACAGCGCAGGGTCACTCTCCATCCTCAGAAACGTAAGAGTAGGACAGCCTAGGGAGAAAGGAGTTCAAGCTGCCAGCTTCTCTACCCTGCATCCTCTGGGCCTCCTCCTGCTTGGAGCACTACTACCACTTTTGCTCCTAAATGCCATTGGCTGTACTGAATAATCACTTGCTCACATGTACAGATGACAGATACAGGCATAGATGCACACTCATGCAAATGGGAAATAGAAATTCCTGCCTGTGCCACCAGAAGAGATCAGGTTTCATTCTGTCAGCCAGGCTGGTCATGAGCAATCTTCTCACAGCTTGCTCAGAATTATTTATGAGTTGCTTAGTTCAGAGACCTGGCTGGAATTCAGGCCTTCACTATGTACAGGAAATCTCAGGCTTGGCATTATGGCCCATCCTTTGTAGCAAGATTCAGTTCTTCCAGCAGCTCTTAGGGCTACTCAGAATTTTTGGCAAGAAACCCCCAGCGTTCCTTTCTTTCAACTGCAGTTTTCACAAAACCTTCTTCACTGACAGCATTAAGACCTCTCTGCTGCAGCTTTCCGCATCACATAACATACAGGTTTGCTTCTGAGACCAATTTCAACAGATCTCCATGCTATTACAGTCACAACCCAGCCTAAAAGTGCTAGAACACTGTGCACTCGTTGCCAGATTTTCTGGTTCCAAATTCCCGTTCTGCTCTAGTTCTTTCTTCCGATTCATTAGATCTTTTCCAATGTAAGCAACCTGTATGCAATCAACTTCCTATACCTGCACTAGGAAGTAATGCTGGTATGCTAAAATAATAATACATTTGTATTATATACAGAGGAAAATGTTTCAGTGGAATCCAGCCTCTGCAAAGAAAGGATTTGACTACCAGCTCTTACAAGAAAGCAGAGCTGGCTTCTGTTCCCACTTCAGACATATATGAAGAGAATACCAAGGACTGAAGCTGTAGCCAAGCCCAGACCACAGAACAACGCTCACCAAAAAACTTATATTTACACAGAACTGACATCCAACAAGTCCATACAAAGAGAATGACACTGGTAACTACTAACGATAGCCCACTTCTCCTAGCTTCCACCATTCCCAAGTAACACATCCAAATATCTGACAAAGCAGGGTCTACTACAACACAAGCACTGCTAGGATGAGAGTAATATCAGACAATAAAAGACAACAGCAGAGAACAGGGCAAAGAAGAATCTTTACTAAAGTGAAACTACAAGGAAATAATCAGGGAAGAAGAGGGCAATACAGAAGTAGAAGGGATCCATAATATAATTTCTAAATGTATAATCTGGATATAAATTTGGCTTAAAGCTTCCAGCATTCCCAAAACCATTTAAGGATTTTTATGTATCATAAATATTACACATAGGGCTTTCTATTTGTATTTCAACTGAAGCCTCCTTCCAATGGCACAGTTGGGCACTTGTTTAAACGATACCAGCACCATTGTAGCGAGCAACAATACCAATTCATTAAGTATACTGGTGTTCCTCATATATCATTTAATAAGCAGACACACTTGAAGCATTTGAAAAGTGCCCACATCCCATTGAAAGGCAATGGAAGCTAGGCTCAAATTACTTGTGAAAATGAAGATTCAGCATTCTTGAAGAATATTCCTCTATGTGTAACTCTGCTTAGTTTGTGAGAAATGATAGGATCACAGTAGGAATCCGTACAGCTGGAGCAAACTAAGAAAATAATTATCCTCCTTTTAAATGAGAAAACAAGCTGACAATAAAAGTATTTTGCATCCTTCCTGTCAAGGATGAAGCCAAGGATTACCAAGGGCCATTGCTGGCAATAAGGGAACCCAGTGTATTTATAACCAGTGCTCCCACTTTGCCATGGAATGCAGGACAATCTCAGGCAGCAGTTTCCTTCCAGTAGGGCATTCAGGTGGCATGGCAAGTCCAGGAAGCTTTCATTACAAAGCCTTGGTGGGTACCAGCTGCTAGGAATTAGTTGGCATAGTAACTAATGATTCTGTCCAGTGTGGCAGCTCCTGGCATCCTGGTGACTTATGTTGAGGCACTCAGAAAAATACAGAACATTTTCTTTGGCATGCTACATGCTTCTTCCATCCCTAACAATAGGGCCTAGATTGGGGCTGGCTATGGAGCAATGATAAACATAGTGGGACAAAGCCCAAGACGCTGGGGGCCTGGCTAGGATGCAGGGCTGTCGGGCCTCTCACAGTGCTGCTTGCCTCAAGGCCTTTATTTGTCTTTTCTCCCTCTTCCAATCCCCTCAGCTTCAAAAGCAATAAATCAGAAACTGTAAAAAACAGAGCAACAAGTCTTTGAGAATCCTTTGCTCCTAGCCTCTGCTGTTATCAGGAGCATTTACAAAAGAGTGACTTGGGTCTGCTTTAGCCAACAACAGTCTCCACTTTAGCATGGTCTGTAGCTCTGATTGCTAGAACATGCAAACCCCTAAAACATGTAGCAGCAGCAGCTATGTTGCAAACGTAAAGAAAAGTAGCTTCCCAAAAAAACAGGGGCAAGTAAAACAGTTGTAATATTCCCAAAAGAGCCTGGGACTTTGGAGATCTTCTAAGGCACTGGGAGCTGTCCAGAACTCGCGACGGTGTGGGTACTTGGAGACAGGGAAGGGGCAGGAAGCAGCTGGCCTGTATAAAATGAGGATGCCATCACCTGGCCTGCAGTCTGCTTTTGAGCTCTGCAAGAGAAGCCAAGAAAAAGCTTTTAAAGTTAATGAGCAGCCTGTCAAAGCTGCATTGGCACAATAAACGTGTGGAACTACATTTTGAGTTCAAATCCAGTTCAAAGCGACAAATACAATTTCCCATGGTGAAGGTGCTACAGAGATGGAGGAGATTTAGTGTCCCCAGACCACCAATCAAGCTTTACTTTCTTAGTGATGAAACACAGATGCAGGCATCTAGTAATAGGGGAGCTGAAGAATTAAGGCTGAAACACTTTCCCTGCAGCTCAAGCTACTTTTACCTACACAAGAAACCATCCGTATCTTTGTGCCATGAGACAACAGAATATGTACAAGGTCCACGTGAAAAGCCTCAGGACTGAGTTTGTTTAGGCAAAGAATATGAAAAGTCCTGTGAATTTAACTACAGTCTACAGATTCATTCACAGGTTAACTGTAATAGCTACCAGAGGCACAATTCAAGCATCCCAGGACATTTTAATGTGCATAATTACTAGCAAATGTCCGGAGTCCCCCTCTGCTATTCTCTTCCCTTTCAATTGAGAGAGTTGTTGTTGTTACAAGAATTTTATTCAAAAACAAAGAAGTGAGCAAAAGCATCCAACTCATCTCCTTGTGGTACAAGACTTGGTGGCTGGAGAAGTCCATGTGTTGCACTCTAGGTGCACAACTCCACAAGCAACTATACATTCAGTGACAAAAGCTTTCCATGAGATTCCAAATTAAACTTATATTTTCTCTTTCTCTTCCTCTTATTTCAGGTCTAAACCTTCAACTACTAGAGCTATGCCTCCTTCAGGCTTAGCCAACCTTGGCACACTTAACTCCCTTCATCTTTTTCCTCAACTCAGTCTCTTCTGGTCTTTGATTGTATTGCTTTCCCCTCAACTTTTTCCACTTTATCAGTATTTAGGGCTAGGCAAGTGCTCTAAACTGAGAGCACATTATTCCAGATGTGCATGCACAATAGCTGTACAGGGAAAGCCCCCACTGCCTTCTTTCTCCTTCACTTTATTCTACATACAGTACCAAAGTTCACAGGCTTCCTTCTTTTCTGGTACATGCTGTTGTATAATTTATTTTCTCCTCCTGGTTTCTGAAAATTATTCCTGCTGCCTCCCTGCCACTGAGAAACCTGGGGTTTGGAGCAAAGGTATTTTCTTATAACAAAGGCAATGCAGAGATTACTCAGTTCTGCTGCAGACCAGGATTTAAGGGCATTTTAGGTCCTGGGTCTCCATATACATCTAAGGTCATGAATATAGCAGGTTAGAAAAGAGGTGCATTGAAACAGCCTTGTGACAGTCTAGCAGGGGAAGTGCAAGGTCAGATTATAGAGCACTGGAAAACCTCTGCAGGCAAGGACTAATATACTTCAACTATTCCCTAATCTAGCAGGCATTATCAAATTCTTACTTTCTGGGGCATTAAAGTTGCCAGTCTTAGCAAATGACACGAAATATTTACCCTTCAGTGTAGCCAGTTTTCACTGGGCCCCTCGTAGCATCCTTGGCTCCACTCCAGTTACAAAACACTGTCAGTCTTTCTGATCTGGGGAATACTTGATAGATAAACAACACTATTTTTTTCTTCTCTTTACACATGGCAGCCTTGAAATTCAGTAGAAAGTCTAAATCAAGAAGAAAACTAACAGCCAGCTGTCTGCAAAGTTCAATGCCTTCATCCTGTTGTGGCTCATCAGGCGACTGAAAAAGCAATAAAGGCAACTGAGCGTATCTCCTCCACGTGATCTGGATTAACAAAATCAGAGAGCATTTCTACCCTCAATTAGTGCAAACATAGGGGTGAGCTTTACTGAGTAGAAGGTGGCTCTGGCTTCACATTTCCTACATACACTTCCACACCTGCAAACACAATCAGAGCCTGCAAAAATATTTTAACAGCAAGACATGCATACAGTAAGATTAACACAGAAACCTGGTTTCATTTTACTCTCATAAGGAAGTCTTTGGGAAGATTAACTGCTTAAATCTGACATGCAATTGCCTGAAGTCTGTTGTGTCATGTGTGCCTCCCTCAATTTTAAAGTATTAATTAATTAAGTTCAGACAGAGCAGGTGAACTCCAAGTGAGATTACCTCACTGCAATGTCTGGCTCCACTTTGATTAAGGTAAATCATTCAGACTTAGGCAATGTGTCATGTGCAACTTTAAATTTGACCACTTGTCCTAGTCCAGGCAGAGTTTCTGGGGTGAATACACACATTCCACAGAATTCAAAGTACCAGAAACTTAGATGCAATACTGCATCACTTACAGAGACAGGAAAAGTATTCCTTGATGTAGAGGTTCCACTGTATAATCCTAGCATGGAATGAGTGGATTAACACAAAGCATGACTTGTACTGACATTCTTCTACTTTTTCCTTTGTCTGTGTAGGCAAGTCTATTGAACACCAAACTGTAAAAGACTGATGAGCTCTGTTTATTCCTAGCCATATATTTCTTTTGGTGCTTTATCCAAGGCAGTTTTTGCATTTAATGAGTGGACAGCAGCAGTCACACATAAGGATGAAAACATTAAATAGGTATCACTGTCTGTCTAGAATACGCTTATGACTGGGTTTGTAATTAAAGTCACCAATCTCTCCTGGAACCTCACACTTCCTTCTTCTCTCCAGAGAGGTAAGGGTTAAATCAGGACCAGTAGGTTAGCCCTGCACCCTGTAATGCCTTCTTTGAAAAGCCGCTCACACAGTTTACAGGGAAAGAGTGAGAGTGCAGCTGCTGTCCCACTCAACATTTGGTTCCTATTACAGTGAAAAAATTTCCCCCTCCCCCTTTTCTTCTTTTCCACCTTTTTATATTAAAAGTCCATCAAACACATTTTTTTCTCCTTAATATTTTCCATTAAGTTTCCCCTTGCACAGGCTTTCCCAGAGCATGGTGCTCTTTGCTATATGTGCTCCAGCAGCAGCTGCAAGATCCCAGTGAATAATAGAATTAGGAATGAAGAAAGCAGCTCAGGCCCCTTGTTCAAGTCTCAAGAGGCAAGTGAAAAGTTACAGTTGGGCTAAACTGGTGGAATCTAGAGCACTTGAGAATAAAACAAACAAAACTCAGGCTGTTGAGTTCTGTAGCATCAGGATTCATGGGAGGACTCAAAGCACTCTGCCCCTGCCCAGAGCTAAATGACTGTGCCACCATCAGCCTCCTGAAAGACACAGTGGAGGACAGTGTTACATCACAGGGCCTTAAAGGTCTCCCCAGGGTTATGCTGTCCAGGTCTCATACCACCTGAGGCCCAAATGACTTTAATTGTGCTGTATGATCATAGAGTAGAGATGTCTCATGCTCCTAACCTCTAAAGAATGTGAAAATCCTTCAGATGTCACAAAATTTGCACCAAAGTTCATTAAAGACAAAACCTTTGCTTGACATGCAGTACACCTATTATCTTATGTGGTAGATGAAGACTAATGAATGTTTCTTGGAGAAGACTTGATAAATCTGACAGCTTAGATGGTCTGCCTATGGGGATGAAGCATGCAGTTTCCTGGCATCATGCCTACAAATTTCAAGGCCAAGAATTACAACCGGATAACAGAACATCACAAAAAAAAGCATCATTCCTATATTTATAAACTATATACCTAAAAAGAAGGCCAGAATCTGTTCTGCACTTCCAGAGCAAAGATGTTCAAATTCACCTAATTAGGGACTGTGGAAAGTGTCACCTGAAAGCTAGTAGGGCAATGTGAGAAATGCTTCAAATAAAAGAGGTATGTTCCAGGTAAGAGGTAGAGTAGCAGTAAGGCACCAGCAAAACAAACCTGCTGCTACCAGTATTTAGTAGCACAACTAAACTAAACTAAACAACTGTATAACATTTAGTTTCTGAAATACAGTAAAATAAGAAAACAACCACCACAAACCAAGAATTAAAGGTCACTTCTCCAGGTCCTTACTGTGAAGCTGAATGCTTGTGATTAACAGTTTCTTGGTTTTGAATAAGTCCCCAAGCACAGATAAAAGGGCAGAGTTAAGTTTTTCCCTTAAGCAACTGAAATTTTTCAACCTACCTCAAATGTAATGAAGCTAAGAGTTTCCCAACAAAAAGAAGACAGACATACACAGTCTAATGGCACTTACATAATAGCCAAAGAGGCATCTCCAGCATTCTTATTTTCCCCATGTTATAAACTTAATTATATATGTAGTTTCTGCTCTCCTTGTCCCTCAAGTGGATTCATATATGGTAACATGGTATGATAAGAAATAGACTGGGTTTGAGAGTTATCTCCCCACCTGTTAAACAGAATATTTTTCCTCCTCAGGCCCATTTTACAGTTCTGTTATGCTGGCATTAAGGGAGAAAATGTTTTACCTCCAACTTCTGTACAAGAATCAACTCACCTGCTGTGGCTCCCTGAACATTTAACAATAGGTAGGAGAAAAAATAGGAAGCGGTGACTGTGCCTGTTGTCAGGAGACACTTTGTAAAGTTTATAACAAAGCCAGTACAAAAAATATAATTAGGGGGTGGTGGTCAAATACACTCAAATCCACAAAGAGAGAATACTAGCATGAGTTATTACCTATTGCAGAAACTGACCCAGTAACTGGATGCGCAGCATAGGCGACATCATCCTATTACATGTATTGCAGAAAAATAAACAAACAAAAAGGCTACTGATACAGAGATCATAGATAGATACTACACACAAACCATGACAATACAGACTTTCAGCCATCCTACGACCAGCACAGTATATTAGCACCAAAGCAATACCAGGGTTTTGGTGTTAGCTGTTTCGGAATCCCTGCAAACCTCATGGTGGCCACACAATGCTGTATTTGTACTCCAAAACCTAAGTACTATTTCTCCCTCACTCCACTGGTCATGTAACTTCCTTAGAGGTAATGGAAGATACTTTCTGGAAGTACTTACTTCAAACAAGTCAGCACAAATTCCTAGTAATGCTCTTCTAAAGCTAAAACTGCCAGAAGATTTCCTGATCTGTAGCATTCCTTCCAAGAATCCTCCAGAGACGCCCCACTTGCACAAAACTACTTTTAAGAAGAGAATTCTGCCCTAAAAATCCACAAGGTCTTTTTCAAACAAGTTTGCTGTATATTGTTGATAGCTAAAATGCAGCCTAAAAAATACCTTCAGAATAGAACAGCAGATTCAGTTTTGAATTACATATTATCAATTTTTAATATGGAAAGAGAAATCTATAGCCAGCACTGGAACAACAACAACAACAACAACCACCACCTTCCCAAAACTTCCTATGCATCTGGCCCCCTCTATTGCCTCCAGATACTGGTGATGACATACCAGGACTGGATTATAAAGAACTGCAAGAAAAGAGTGGAAAGACTTATTTTTATAAAGCCTCACCTGGAAAAGCAAGGTCTTCCAGTACTGCAGACCAAGAATCTCCCCATTTTTTTGGCACTTTTTCCTCAAAGGATTAATACTACAGAAGCGTGCTGTCTTGCCAGAAGATAATATTCCAGTTTAGGACAATTTTGGCCTCCTTATTGGTCCTTTGTTTTAAGCCATATAGAATACAGTCCCCATTCCACTCCTAACGTTATTCATAAATTCCCACCTCCTATTGGGATACATCTACCTCTTTGTCTGAAAACAGAGCACACAGCCTGCAGCATTTCCAGTAACCCAGTATTTCAACCAGAAGAATCACAGAGGAGTTCACATTACCATAAAGAAGTTCAGTAGTAAGTGGAATAAACTGAGTTACAGCATCTTGTTTCTGGCAGAGGAGAGTTAAGTGAGTAAAGGGGAAACTCCCAGCTAATTGCCTCCAGCAGATACAGCAGTGAGTGGTGTCTGTTCCTGCTTTAACAGAGGCTTTCTATGAAGCCTTGATTTAGCCACCACGTTTCTTTGTTTCTTTTGCCTTACTGGAAAGACGATCTGGTCCCTCTAGTCTCAGCAAGGAGCTTCGGGGCACCAAGGGCATAAATCTCTGTCTATTTTATGTGGCCATTACAGAAAAGATTAAAATTACTATGATTATTCTGGGAGAGGACATAAATCAGAAGATAGGTCAGTGAGTAGTAATTAGAAATGCAAATGAAACCAAAGTGAAATAAATTTATTACTCTAATAGGCCAGAGCAAGTGCAAGGTGCTTTATTTGACATGTGACACAAGGCACTATAACTCAAAGAATAAAATACAATAAAGCAACACTACTGCTAAAGCCCACACTCTTGGTTTCCAATTTTCTTTTATTATGCCCTCTCTCCATCCTGGCACTGTAAAGAAGAATGTAACCCACAAAGGCTGGGGGCAGAAGTGCTGCAGAGGGCTGAGACAGCATACCTGGCAGCTGCTAAAACAGAACTTCAAAGTCTCAACTCCCTTTGAAAATCCAGCAGGCATGAACCACTCCTCCCCTTCAGCTTCTTTAGGAGCTGGTACATTTAACCACTTCAGCATGTTTGGCAGTTCCACAGCCACCTCCAAAGCAGGTGGTGGAGTGGAAAATTCTGGGAGAGCCCCAAATCACTCAGTTGTCTCCTTTCCCCAGCAGGCAGCAACACACGTGCTGACCAAGCAGCACAGCTGACAGACCACAATTAAGCATACAGAACAGGGAATTTGTGGTTATACCTCTGAAACTACAGAAAAGGCCCAGGCTTACCTCAGAAAACTGGGTGGATGATATCTTTCTCAAGGAAACTGGCAAATCTGACGACAGACCATTAGAAAAAGAAGAGTGCAAGGACATCCAGGTAATTATGTTGTATAGTATGAAGAGTTGGCACAGTCTAAAAGGCAGTTCTCAGACTTGCCTGGAATCTGTTGAAAGATCGATCTCTGTCTGCAAAAGATGTTCAAGTTGCACAAAACTTACTTGGATCATCTAGAGCTTGAAGTCTTTTATATGAGATTTCTGCCTCTACCTATAACTGCAGACTAGGAGGTAGAGACTGTAAGCACTGGTTTTGTTCACAGCACCTAGAAAAAAGCTTATAGATTTTGCCATTTGAATAGGCACCCATATTTGTGATGTTTCCTACTCCAGTGTGGACAGAAGAGCCTATGATGCAGTTGTGCCAACTCTGCTGGTCATCCCAACTGCATACTTCATCTACCTTTTCCCTTTGGGGTTTGAGAAGAATAGGAAGCGAGGGATGGTACTGTTTCCTTAGCGATGCAACTTTACTTGATTCCTTAATGACTGTGGGTAGACCTTTCCATTGCTAGGTCTTCTGGACTGTACATGGGTGTCGAATATTTCTAATGACTCTGGAAACCAGCAGCCAAGAGCAGGTATCTTTAGAGGAAGTACAATGGCTTTCATAGGAATTTGTGGTTACATATAAAAAACCCCTATGCAATCCTATATTCCAGTCCAACCCAATCCCTTTTTCTAGAGCCAAAATAGAATTGTTTCCTACAGCATACAGAAAAAAACTTGTATAATTAGTCAGAAGCTCCTAGACTCAGGAACACAGATGGGAACTGTGGAATCACTGCCTCAGGAATTTCACCAAGTGATTGCATGTAATGTTAAGCATGAGCACATCAAAGATACAGCTGCAGATGCTAAACCCTTATAAGGGCAGACTAAAATATCCAAGCCACTTAGTGGATTAATGTCCTTTCAAGAGTCCCCTTCTAACATAGATAAGGCATATCAAGAGAGGACAATAACAATAGTGTCCAGTGCCTGATCAAGAAATCTCCATTATATGCCATAACTTTATACTTGATGCCTTCTGTGATGTTCAGGCAAATATTCCAAATAGAGCAAGCTTTTCTCAAAGACCATAACTGGTACATTTTACAGAAAATGAGTCTGTAGTAAAGACAAGGAAGAGTGCAAACATGGCCTCCAGATGGCTTGAGGTGAACCATAGTAACATTTTGCAAAGAGGTTAACCTTCATGTTGTGCATTGTGTTTATGGCTCTCTGGAAATTAGCTGGAGTATAAGAGAGTAAGCAAGCTCGTGCATGAACGCAAATAACAGACAGTATACAAAACCTGAAAGTACACGATGAAAGTAGTTGCTACCTAGTTTGCTAGCTAACAATATACATCAAATACACCAGAGTGAGATTTTGATAAACCACCATGCAATCTGTAGCAACAACTGGAACAGTTCACGATCTATGAAGTTACATGGTATCACAAATTTAGATCATTTTGGAGTGAGACACTCAAACAACAAAATATCCAGCACCACAGCTCTCTTTCCTTTCACAGAATTGCTCCTCAGTAAAACAGGCCTAATGTTTACACTCACACATTCAGGTTCTGCAATGCTTTAGGTCAGAATTTGTCAACAAATAAATTTTTTCTGTTTAGAAAATACCAATACAGAAAATCAGGGCACTATCTGAATCGTATTCTGTCCCTATGCATCAAAACAAGAAATTCATGCATAACTTGCGATGTCTTTACACAGATAGAGGATACTTTAATATTTAAATCATTTGGGTTAGCATCAGCAGCATGAAAGTGGAATTTCAGAAACAAATAAAAAATGACTATGACCTTCAAAATAAACAAAATCTGTTATGGAAACAATGTCTTGAGCAGAAGGATAAAATATTTAAATTACTAAAAATGGATGGGACCCAAGTTTCTTGAAATATAATCCAATTATTAAAACTGGACTTTCAAAATTATTTTACCAGTACCTATTAAGTTATTAAATAAGTAATTTTAAAATATCATATGCATTTATTTACATAATTTAAAATAGAAAATAAAATATTGGTGAATTTTATCTAATAGTTATCGTTCCTGTGGATTTTTACTGAAATTGATTCCACATTAAAATCACTCCTTCTTGAGGGTTTTCAAATTTGAAAATTAGCAAGTTCTCAATATTCAAAACCATACTTTATGAAAGGCAGCTGTTCCAAGAAATCTTAAGAAGCAGCCTTTGTTAGAACTGTTCACAAAGGATAAGCTCTAAACTTTCTTCATTTTTTTTCTTGATTTTCACCTTTGTAGCTCTTTGAGAGTTTCAAGAGCCTGTGCTTAGATCTTCTACTTAGTGTTTTCCTTGCTGATTTCTTCACAACAGATGAGATTGCGTTCTCTTTGCCATGTTAGCTGCCCGAGTTAGAAAGTCTTTAACTGCTGTCCCAGTTATCATCCGCCAGAAGATACTTACAGAGAAGCCAAAATCTTTGAGTGTCATGAGCCTATCAAAGAATCTTACACCCAAGTGTCTTCTAGTGGAGCTGAGATCAGAAGTATATTGAACAGACCACTCTAACAAGTTATTCCAAGGTTTTTTTCTAACACCACAGTTCGAAATCCTCTAGGAAATGGCCATGGGACATAGAAGTCACTATACTGTATGCAGTCTGTTGTCTTTAATGAGCATAGGAAAGTTCTCATTTGAAACTCAGAATTATTGTATCTAAGTGATAGAAGACAAATTCTACAAACTTAGTCATCAGTACAGTAAAAGACAAACATAGGTGTTGCACCTGAGCTTCTAAAATAAAATTTAAAAAAAATTATTGAATTTATGCCGTTCTGTGGCTAAATTCGCAGAAAAGAAAAATCCCTGAAAATGCTGTATTAATTTTAAAAATAGATGTGGATTTGAAAGTTCAAACAGTTTCTAGGAAAGCCAGACCTTCCCTGGAATGACTGATACCTCCTTGCAGATCTATACTCAGTCACCAGAAGCAAGAAATAAAATCCTTAAAACTTTCTCAATTTCAAGTCTCAGCATCTGCAGCTTTTCAAAACACTAACTGAAGTGAAGCTGGCACCTCTTTACTCATTAGCATATTTAACCCAATATCAAAAATGGAAACAGATGGTCCGGACTTGGTTTCCTCCTCCTCTTCACAGTCTACCAAACCGTTTTCTGAACTGAATTTTGACAAAAAATTCAATTTTCAACACTGAATACATTCACAGCCCAACTTGGCTACATTCTTCACAGAGAAGAATAATTTTTCATTTATTTTTTTCAACAAGAAGCAAATAAATTTTGTATGCATAAAGAATTCTTCAAGAAAACATAAGCCATCGCGCCCCTTTGCTCCAAAGGGTGACTCTTGCCCAGGCGAAGCATCCCTGATGCACAGCTGACAAGTGGCACATACAGCACTTCTAGATAACAATCTTTTTAGACTAACTTTTCAGTCAAGTCCCATATACCAGATAGAAGAAAGATAGAAAGAGCAGTGGAAGACATTCACTGAGCCATATGCAATATGAAATTCAAGCAAAGAAGCCATGCAACATGAAGGATACCAGCAGCTGGAGCACAAGCAGTGTCTTTGATAAGGCACTCTAACTCTGAAATTCCTTTTATTAAAGGTTGCTGTCTCAGAGCCAGTTTTGAGTAGACTTGAATCAGCTAGGCCACCTTGGCCTCTTCCCCACCTGTTTGCTGTGGACAGTAACTGGATGAGAAATGTTAATAAAAGTTCAGAGAGTGCAACAGGAGAATGTCTGGAAACTGTGGTATCTTTAAGCACTACCTAGCTTTTTTGTTGTTTGGGTTTGTTGTTTGTTTGTTTGTTTTTTAAAATTATATCAGTATTGGAACCACTGTTACAGAATTAAATCCTAGAAAGAACTGCTCATGAGAAAGGACTCTGGATATGTTGGTATTTCCATCCTGATATTGCAGACCCTACCTTTAACAGTGCACTTAAACTTTGTAATGGGCACTGGTTCTGGACAATGCAGTATCAGCTGTCTTGAACTACCAAAATGCCTTCTTGCTTATTAGGAACCAAGTCCTCTTACCCAGAGTATTTTGGTCAAACTACTCACTGGCTGATACTATACAGTGTAGTAAAAAGCTAGCATTCCACACTGGAGTGCTGGTTGCACCACATAATTCAGACTACACAATATAGATAAACTTCACTAGGAGGCAGTGAACAGGATCACCAAGTAAAGCTATCACCACATGCATAGGGAAGCTGAAATACTGACCTTTTTCCCCCCTCCCTCCACTCTTTTACCCCATCCCCCTTTTTCAGAAGAGGTTCTGCTAAACGCTGGAGCCCTTCATGGCTCACAAACAGTTGCTGCTTGATACCTGCAGCCCAGAGAAACCCTGGAGAACAGCAGCTGTCAGGGAGCCAACAGTATCCAATTCACACACTCTTGTATCAGCTACAAAACTACACGGATCTGAAAAGTGGAGAAAATTAGGTGACAAAGCAAGGTCTTCACAGGAAAGGCTAACTAACACTTTCAGGGACAGGAAAGGGGTTTCTCTGTGCTTTTTCTATCACCAGATAAAACACCCAAAAGAGCGCCAGGCTCACCCTGAGCAAGCCAAGCTAAAGCATTAACTCAAGCTGGATGGAAAATGTGAACGTGCATTGGTGGTGGAAACTTGACTGTACTGTGGAAGGTATCCCCAACACAAAGCCTAGCAGGAAGGAAAACCCTTTGTCCCCCTTTGCTGCCTCCTGCTCTGGCTTTTGCACTTAGTTACTGAAGCCCTTTAACTCATCTGAGCTTGACTCCAGGCCCTTTGGCTGCTGACTTCAGAGACTAGTCCAGGGACTGCCTCACATGAGGGTTGCCTTCTGGAAAGGCTTTCTACATGGATGTCAGATCACATCCTGCTCCCAACATCTGACAACAGGCTTACTGAACTAGAGAAATTGAATTAGGATTATTGTACTTTCTCAGCTGTACAACAGCAACGTCGTCAACACAGCTGTTCAAGACCCTTAATCTCACCAGTAATCAAACTCCCTTTGTATCACTACCCTCTAGACACCTCAGTTTTCTTGATGTGAGGAGGTATAGGGCAGACACATAAACATCCAAAATATTCACAATGAGGTCAACTTCAGGACAGCACTGTAAAGCACAAGGCAAATGAAGGAAAAGTTGCTAACCTGTCTTGTCCTTCATAAGCCTGACTTACAAAGGGGATTTCCATTTTTGCAAAGCAGCATTCTGTTGTGTGTCTGGGAGGGAGGAAACAGAACATGTAGCTCTGCAATTTCGAAGTGCCTCACTGTGACCCACAGGAATAGTACAGTTCACAGATGGGCCCATTCAATCCCTCTGTTCTGACGCCAGATGGACCTGCCCTAAAATCAATGCCAGAAAGGACGCTCTTCTGGGAAACTTCCCAATGCCCTTCTCAGCTGCACAAGTGTGAACTAATTCCAACAGCTACAGCGTAGCAGCATAACTTTCATTTCTACCTCACTACCTGCAAGACCAATCAATGGACAAAAATTGAGATTGTTGTCTGGGAAAGAGCCAGGGACGGATAAAAATACTGCTAAAAAACAAGAAAAATCAGGAAAGGGGAGAAACCAGACATTCGTGGGATTCCCTGACATCTCTGTGCAGAAGGAAGGGCTGGGCTGGAAAAAACAGGGCCCCAGGTTCCTGCCAAGCTGTCTGAGGCCCTTCTTTTCCAAATAGCTCAAAGAAACAGCCAAGGCTCCCTTGTAACCCTTTCAGAACTCCTCTAGAGAGAGAGGCTGCTGTGGCCAGAGCTGCTCCCACAGAGCACTAGACTACGAGGGTCCCCTCCTTTCTAGAAGGCTGTAATTGGAAGAGTCAATCTCCCATGAGAGCTACTGAAGAGAGAGCTACAGCCACATTAACCCTATGAATACCATCTTGGAAAGCAATTATTTTAATGGTGATTGGGAGGTTTAAATAAATGCAGAGGAAGGAGAGATCTGCTGGTCAGTATACAATATGAAACCTACACAGGATATTTCAAAGAGATCTGGGATCAGGGATGGCTGGGTGGAGGCTATTAGTCAAGTAGTGCAGATTTCAACAAGATTTCAACTTGTTCTATATTTAATTAGATGCTTATTAGAACAGAAAACAGCATGTGACTTTAGTCAGCCAACAAAATCCACTGGTGGCACCCAAAAGCAGGAAGAGAAGAGTTCACTGGTGAGGAAGAAAAAATAAAAAGGAATTGTATCGGCATGAACTGTCTAAACCTGTTGCTCAGATATACATGTATTGAAATAATCAAAGAAAAACAACTGCATATTAATTAAAAAAAATCAGTGCTTAGGATGGTGAGAAGCCAGGAAGATATTAGTACATGTAAGTTATGAGTTAGAAAATAAAAATACAACAGTGTTACTTACACAAAACCAATGTTTTACTCCTACTTGATGTACTGTTTTCATTCTTTGTCATCTCTAGACAGCCAGAGACTTATTAGAGGGCTGGAAAGATTTCCGTTTAGAACTTGAAACAAATGGGACTGTTTAGTTTAGGACAAACAAATAAGAATGGAGATGATATAAACAGAGAATAATAGTGCAGAAAATAGATCAAGCATTTCTTTTTGCCTTTATGTAATAAAGGTGCAGAGACAATTTTTCCAAATTTTTGCAAATTTGTAAAAAAAAAAAAATTAAAAAGGGAACTTTTGCATAATATGTAATTCACCTGTGGAACTCACTGCTACAGCTCACTGAGCCTACAGTTTTTCCAGAAAATAAAAATATATGATTAATAACAACATCCACACTAGACTACGTGGAACAGAAAGTACTGTGAGAACTACAAGCCAGCTGTTAAAGGTTAGAAGGTAAAAGCAAGCTTCCCTCCCAGGCAGTAAATTTTCACTGCTATCCATCAGAACATTCTCTGTGTTTCTAGTAAAGCAGTGGTGGTAGTTGCTCTGAAGAACTGGACAGGAGAACTAGACAGATCAACAGCCCAGTCCAGAGTGGCAAATCCTATGTTTAAACTAGGATAAGGCCAGTTTGTGAAAGCAGCTGAAATGAGAAACCCAAAAACATTAAATGGTATTGACCTGGGGGGAAGTATGAAACTCCTATCACTTCCATCCACCTACTGGCATGGGCTGCTTGCTGGGAATAACAGGAAAGATCTTCACATCTTCTCTGAAGAGAAAGCATGCTAAGAGAAACCAGCCTCCCTCTAATATAAAGGGCTATTTGCAAAATAAATAATTGCCCAAGGCCAGCAGAACCAGGTAAAGCAGTCAATGTGTTCCTGTGCTCAGCTAGAGCCAGCCCAAGGGAGGCCCCAAGCTGCAGCTCCAGCAAACCCTCCCAGAAGCAGCTGAGTGGCGAGGTCACTCTCGCACAAGTTCCTTGGTGCCCCACTCTGTCCTGGTGCGAGGCCTCAGCTCTCACCTCCTGCTCACAGTCCCAGCACTGGCTCCTACGGTCTCCCTGCACGTGGCCCAAACCCCCTTGTTTCTGGAAAGGGTCCTGCAATTAATCTCACTTATTACCTCGGAAAAGCAACAGCGCGGCGGCTGCCAGCCAAGTTCGACTCAACAGCGTCTGGGGAGCCGAGGCTGCAGGGCCAGGCCTCAGACTGTCTGGACAAGTCACGAGCTTTCCGCCTTTCCTCTCCCAGAGGCTCCAAACAGACAGAGCCAAGGCCTAGCTGTGGGAAGGAGGGATCCTTCAGGACTGTGCCAACCCATGGTGTTGAGGCTCAGGGCGATTTCTGAGCAGGATGGAGAGTAATGGACCTGCCATCACAAGTTTCTTTAGTGTGAGCAAAACATACATGGGGTGGCAGGGGGAGAGGAATACAAGGCTAGCCATGTATTTCTGAAGTTTAAGTCAGCCAATTCACTTCCACAGTTAGCAAGTTGTCACTGATGACCCTGGGAGATGTGTAAAACAAACAAACAAACAAACAAAACTGCAAGAGGTTACAAGGGCAGGGGAAAGCTGTTATAGGCACAAATGTGCACAGTTAGATGAAGAACATGCACAAACTAGACACAGGGTGAGTTCCAAGAACACACAGCTACCCATGCTATACTTCTATTTTTCACCTGCCCTTCTCAAACCTCCTCTGAGTAGGAGGTAACAAAAGACCAAATCCCAAATTCAGAGTTCTCAGAAATACTGCTTCTCAAGGACCGCAGGCAAAATCAGCATGACAGAGCTGCTGAGGAGATGCAGACAGGGTCACAGAATATCATTGTACTCACCCTCAGTTACTCCTTCACCTCAAATAAAGAAATGTAACTATTATAGGCATTAAGGTAAAGAGAAAAGAGGAAAAGTGGTATGAGAACCGACGGACAAACACACAGATATGCTAGCACAAGGCTGGACTCACTGCTGTTCATCTGCTGCTGCTCTGGCACTTCTGTGTTACTTAACTAGGGAGGTGTTAAGGTCAATGCAGTTTGTTCAAATCAAACTGAAGGTCTATTGTGTAGCCCTCAGCATCTGCTGCTTTCTCCCTTCATTTCCTCCAACAGCATCACAGCAGCACAGTCTCCAAGTTAGCTTGCACCTAGATGCTGTGCAAACAAACCTGCTCCAACCATTTGGCAAGTGCAGCACAAGACAGCAGTCAGGCAGCCTCTACCATGCAAGAGACTGCAGGGTGCTTGAAACAAATGATTTGAAACAGAATAAGGTCACTATCAACCCTTAAGATGCAGAACTAGAAGGCAGCACGTAACAAAGAAATTATTTACTCTTATAAAAACTTGGTGTTAGCTGCCAAGATCCCTGGGAATTCTCTCCTCCTTGTCTCTAGCTGCAACAAGCCCACATGTAGTTAGCTCCTTCCCACAGCCTCTGCTGCAATATCCATGCTGCTTCTACCATGCTAGCTCATGAGTACTGCAAAAAGCAAGACTGTCTCATCAACTGCTCCCCTTTTATCACTGTGAGAATCACCTAGTGTATTAGCACTTGGATATTCTAGGATCATTCTTCCCATAGCTCTTCAGAGCCTGTCTAGTCAGGGTTTCAAGCGTGATTTCTTATTTTACATTTCACAGCTTCAAAATTTAAAATAAAAACTGAGAAAACAAGGAAGCCATTTTCACCTTTCCTTGATGTCAAATGCAGCAAGCTGCCCCTTTGACACAAAGAATCAAGACTGGTGAACCACAATTAAGCTGTAATAGTTGTTTGGGGTCTTTCTGGCTACACTCAAAAGTTTCAACAGAAATAGAGAAAGCACTTACGCCAGCCAGCACAGAACAAACTCAGAAAAAAAAAGATCAGAGACTCTTCCACATCCTCACAAGTCCAAAGGATATATACTTAGGATGACCAAAGCAGAACACCTGAAAACTAGAACATGTAGTACACATACCTCTAGTAGTAAATTAAACTGGCATAAAGCAGCAGTAGACACTAGGTGAGGATGGAGAATATAAAGTATCCTCTACCTAGCCAAGGCTAAGGAAGGCCAGTGATTTAAAAGGGGATTCTGGTCTGGGAGACGGCAAAAGCAGTGTAAGATTGTCAGAAGATGTGGCACAGGGGTCTTAGTTTGTAAGCTGGGAAGCGCAAGACTGTGGAGTGCGTGATCGCTTTTCTGTGCAGAATTTGTTGGAATACAAATTCATTCATCTCCTCTATCAGAACAGGCAGAGGAAGTTAGCATTTTAGGTGGTACCAGATTTGCTGCACCCATACTGTTCAGTTGATTTGTTTGTAAGTAGTACTATACAACTGTGACTACACACTCTCTCTCTCTCTATACACACACCCACACCCACACACCCTCCCNTAGGACCCAGAAGCACTCATGTGACCATTCTATGCTCTGAATGGGCATGAAGTCCAATTCCTTCAAAAAGCTGCAGGCTTAGTGCACATCAGATATTTCCCGAATTTCCAGATACAAGGCATACTCTTCAGGCCTCCTGAAAGTCTGAGATGCCAAATGCTTGGGAAGCATCTTCTAGTTTCCCACTCCATTTGATTCTTCCAGGAAAGGAAAAACAAAAATGAAAATATACAAAGTAGAGCCCATTTGGATATCTGGACATATGGCAGGTATGTGCACACAGCCCATGAAGCCCTGAGCAGCTGCCGCTGTTACTATCACTGATGATGACACCAGAGCAAAATAAACTTAGGAACACCTAGATTAGAAAATTGAAGAAGTCTGGTTTTATACAATTTAACCCAGATTAGACAGCCTGCCAACAAAACATCATTTCTGGATGAACCTCAGTATCTTGGCCGAAATTATAAGCCAAGAAGTATTTCTGGCACGTCAAGCAATGAGAAGAGAACCCCTTGTTTCTGACAAACCAGAAAATTATACCAGACTGTCTGGTATAATTTGGACTGCCATTCTACCCTCTGCTTGTTGATAGGGAAGCTTGCTTGCCTGCCTGTCTTAACCAAGTTAGATGAATCTGTCAGAAGATCCAAGTAAAAAATATGCTGAGTACTCTAGAACTAGGTTGGTCTTGTCTTTAGGTTTGAGAAAGACGTTATGAAAGACAAAGAAACTAATGAAACAGAGGTTTGAGAAAGCACTGATAATTTCACTGCTGAATTCTTGCCAACTTCCCATATGAGTTCTAAAAGATGAACCTGAGCCAGGATGACTGCTGTTGAATCTAAGCTGCTCCCTGAAAACACAGAAATCTGTATCAGTTTGAAGGAAATCTTTCTCAATAGCTTTGGTCTTGGAGATCAAGAGACCTGCAGCCCAAGTCATTCTTTGAGAAGAAATTCACTATGTTTTTCAAAAAACAAGTGACACAGAAGGTGCAGATTCCAGTGCAAGAACCTTCTAGGAACATCTACTGGTACCACCACTAGGGATTATGCAACTATTTGCCGACAGGTACTCAACAAGCTTTATTCTCTTAAAACACCTGCTGTTTAGCTTTATTATGCAACCAAGAATGCTTTCAGGCAAATGCATTTTCAAGAGCAGTTCTGATTATGCCTTCGCTTCAGTGACAGGAAATTAGTTTCACTGGATAACGAAGAACCACTTTTGTATTTATTATCCTTAGGTTACATTACTAAAATTGTGATAAAAATTATATATGGGAATCTTAAATACTTCTACAAAACACCTAACCACATTTAGGGCCCTTACAGCAGAATATGAAAAGGTGACAAATCCTGTCTGACGGATATAGAGAGAAGCTGAGATAGAACTGAAATGGGGCACTGAGATCATGGCTAGGCTTTGCGAACGAAGATTTGGGAAGGGCTCTACCCACATTTCTTGCAAGTGCATTGGTGGCTAAAAAGGCCAATACGATATAGGCGTGAGCGGTTGCAAAAGGCACAGCAGAAAGACTCCTTAGATGGTGTGTTCTGCAAGGCATGATTCTTTCTGCGTTGTCTTTTCTCCTCAAGGGTGATTCTGCGTGCTTTCTCAAAAGCATCTGCAGCGTTATAGATGGTGTGTCTCCAGGCCTCCCGCTTGGAGGCCAGAGTAGACCAGTTATGATGATCAATATGGCCAAGGCTGAGATGTTGTTTCAGGGAGTCCTTGTATCTTCTCTTTGGGGCTCCTCTCTTGCGGCAGCCGGTGGCAAGCTCACCATAAAGCAAGATCTTAGGGAGGCGGTGGTCCTTCATCCTTGAGACGTGCCCTGCCCATCGCAGCAGTGTTCTCAGTAACATGGCCTCAATACTTGTGACTGCTGCTTGTTCTAGAATAGATGTATTGGTCACATAATCTGACCAGTGGATGTTTAGGATTGTGCGGAGACAGCGTTGATGGAAGCGTTCTAGGAGACGCAGGTGGTAGCGGTAGATGACCCATGATTCTGATCCGTATAAGAGAGTAGACAGCACTATGGCTCTGTAAACTCTGATCTTTGTACTTTTCTTCAGATGTTTATTTCGCCAAACTCTTTTATGAAGCTTTCCAAAAGCACTATATGCCTTTGCTAGCCTGTTGTCTATCTCTCCGTCAATCTTACCATCCGAGGAGATAAGGCTACCTAGGTAATTAAACTGCTGAACTGATTTGAGCTCTGCTTCGCCAATGGTGATAATGGGGATGATGGAAGACTTCCTGAGGTGCCAGTTGATAGAGAACTTGTCTTCTTTAAGCTGACTTCCAGCCCAAAGAGCTTGGCAGCATCTGCAAAGCAGGTTGTTAAACGTTGCAGAGCTGCTTCTGTGTGTGCAACAAGGGCGGCGTCATCAGCATAGAGCAGCTCCCGGACAAGATAATTTAAGGTCTTAGTGTGGGCCTTCAGTCTCCTTAGATTGAATAGGCTTCCGTCAGTACAGTATCGGATGTAGATACTGTCCTGATCATCAAGGTCTGCTGTGGCCCTTTTGAGCATCATGCTGAAAAAGATTGTGAATAGGGTTGGTGCTAGCACACAGCCTTGTTTCACACCATTAGTTATCAGAAAGGGCTCAGAAAGTGCATTGCCATATCTGACTTGGCCGTGCTGATCCTCATGGAGTGAGATGATCATTTTAAGGAACTTGGGGGGGGCAACCTAAATGCTCCAAAATCTGCCACAGACCTTTTCTGCTCACAGTATCAAAAGCCTTGGTGAGGTCGACAAAGGTTACATAAAGACCTTTGATCTGTTCCCTACACTTCTCTTGCAGTTGTCTGAGAACAAATACCATGTCTGTGGCACTCCTGTTGGCTCTGAAACCTCACTGACTTCTACAAAACACCTAACCACATTTAGGGCCCTTACAGCAGAATATGAAAAGGTGACAAATCCTGTCTGATTGATACAGAGAGAAGCTGAGATAGAACTGAAATGGGGCACTGAAATAGGACTACAGTTAAAGAAAGAGCAGATTTGGCATAGTCTCAATGAGCTCCAGAGAGCAACAAAGGTGAGAGCGCAGCAAACATGGCAGAGGCTGATAGCCATGTTATGGTAGTCAGAAATAAACCCATGTAAACCATGTCTCACCTTTTGTGCAGCCCTACAGGCATCTTTGTCTAGAGCACAGTGAGGGCCTAAAGCATAATTTGAGTGGGGCTTGCAGAAAGTGACCAAAAAAAAAGGCTCAGCAGTTCAGATTTATAAAATATTTTGATATATCCAGAACCTGGATACATGACAAACTCAAGATGTCCTTTGTCTTTTGGAGTGCAAACTACCAACTTAGGACCTCACCTCATACAGCAAAAAAAATTCAACAAAAGAAGGGAGAACTTCTTTTGAGAATCATTTAGATAAGTCAGTACCAGGACACTGGGAATTAAAGAGGAGTAGGAATAGCCTGAATCCTATAGATTTCAAGCATCAAACCAAAAATTTCTAACAAACCTCAGCAGCACTAAAACGGCTTAGATTTACCACAGAGCCTTACAGAAACAGTAAGGACTGAGTTTCAAAGGCAGATGTTTGAACTAGAGCCAAGTGCAAGCCAGATAAGAGACCAATTTATGAAACATTTCCATCCTTGCTGAATTCTCCAACTGATAGAGCAGAACCCTAATGGAACAAAACAGGAAGCTTTTTTTCAAACAGTCATCCAGCACTGAGCCCAGGCTGACACCCATCAGATGACCCTCTATGAACTGCTTGCTCCAGCGTAACAGATCAAGCAGCAAGAAAGGCATTTATAGTACAAGGTAGCCATCTCCATATATCACGACCCTGATACTCCTTTTCTAATTCTCTCACCAAACAAAAGTTCACAGCTCAAGTAATCCAGCACTGCCTCAAGAGCCCCCTCTTTTTTTCATTTCCAGTTTTACATAAAACTTTTAACTCTTGGTATTCTGCCTATTCAATACAAGCAGGCAAGAAGAGAAAGGAAATCAATAAAGAATCTTAAGACATCTTTCAGTTTCTTGCTCTGAGGATGAAAATAGAGCAACTGAAGTACTGAAAGACCAAATGGTTCATAAAAGGTTTGAAGATGGACTCTTACACCAACTGTGACAGGACAATTCTGAAGTATTTTTGGATTGCTGTATAAGATAAAACAATTTCTAAAGGCATTAAACTATGCATATAATGATAGATGAGGCATAGCCTTGGAAGCTGTTCAGAGAGGGTTCTAGGAGATAGAGAGGTAGGTTCTCAGATCTACAGGTAACATAGAACTCAAATGGTTTCTGAGCAACATGGTTAATAACAGTGACTTTCTGCAGAGTTGTGCAACAGAAGATTTTGACCACGAATAATCCTTTTCCAGCTATGTCATGTGCCCATGCAGAGGTGCAAGCAGACTTGAGAAAGTAATGGAACCTCTAGGACAGCCTGAACTCTGCTGTTTCCTCAAGCTATGTAGGAAGAAAATGCAGTTTACACCTGTTGGATAGGTGCTTTATTTGGATCAGGTAATAGCTTGCTTGGCTGGGCTCCAAGAGCAGAATCACCACCACCTCGCTCAATAACTCTAAATCCCAGAGGCAAACATTGTGCTGGAACAGAAACAGGTCAGGAATTCATTTCTCACATTCTTTTTTAGGCAGGACGAAAAGCAGTGACTGATGAAATAAGAACAATTTTACTTGAGCTTTCAAAATCCCATTCCAATCCTTCTGTTGAAGGACCCACATGGGAAAGGATGGCCACTCAGGTCACATGCTTTCTGCACTGTGTCTGTCTCTCTCATCTCCCTCCAACTTCCATTAGCATCCAGGCACCAAATGGCAAGAATCAGTATTTTCATGTACACAATGGTTTCTGATCCTAAACTCACATGTTGGAGAAGCTGTCTCATTATTCTATTTTAAATGTCAAATATTAAGGCTTTGGCAAAAGAATAAATAATATTTACTGATGTGGCAAAGGAAGAAATCAAATCTCCAGCAGTTCTAGGCCTGTATTCAGCCTGGTCTACTGCACCAAGCTTGCCTTGCTCCTAGCTTCCAAGATCCATAATCCTCTAGGGAAATCTTACTGCTCTTTCAATCCCAGGAAGAATGGGTTTATTGCGGAATCACATTCCTATGCCCTGAATCCCATGAGTATATCAACCATAAATACAAATTCCCATGCCCAAAATTAATAAAGACCATATAGAAGCCATCTGAAAAATAATTTTTTTATAAACACTGCAAGATGCTGCTCTACTTTTGAACAATCTAAACTTGATAAAAAAGCAAAAGCATCAAGATGAGGCCCTAGAGGAGGTTTATGCGCTCTGAGGTATAAGTTTTCATTCTGCTTATACATCTCAACACCAGCAAACCTAAACTAACAGATGCAGGAATGAGAAGTGATCAAAGGGAAACAGACATTTCCCTTTCATTCTACATGTTCATCCACGCCCTTATTTTACCCTGAATCTGCCAGCTCTGGGAACACAGCTCTATTTTCGTAAGTCTAGTTTCTAGGATAGTCCAGAGAAGAACCAGTAGTAGGCCCTTAGATATTATCTTCTGAGCAAAAAGACAAACACAAATTATGAGCTCCTGAATAGATTGCATTCTTCTTCAAAAAGCTGGAGCAGCCACTTTTACTTACCTGACTGCTGAACAGACAGATCTTTTGTCAGCTATATGAGTGTCTGACTGAACAGCCCACAATGACCCTCTTTTGTTGAGTGGTGACTGGTGGCTCTGTGGGGCAGCTGCATTCCCCTTGCTTATAGTTCCACTTGCCAAGTTCAGGTTTGTTAACTAAAGAGGAAAAAAAAAAAGACAGACACCAGAAACAATTAAAATACAAGAGAAGAGCAAAAAGTGCCACTAAATAAACTGGATAGAGTATTCATTAAAAGAAATAAGACTGCTAGAGAAGGGAAATCTTCAGATGCAGAAAAACTGCTAGTTGCATAAAACAGTGGGAGAGATGACACCAACAGCCACCATGCTTGAGATGAATACAAGTACCAGGATTAAAACTACAACCCTTCCATTCACAGAAGAACAAAGGAGGATAAGGACAAAAGGCAAAAATCCCAACCTAAGAAAGCAACATCACATTCCTGCCATGTGAAAAGTTAACTCTACATGCTCTAATTAAAAGCTAGAATCTCATATCGCACTGAGCAGAGACCAGAGTGTCTGCCCAGTTATTGTGAGCTGTGTCACTAAGCCAGCCATAAGCCTCTCTTTCTGTCCCTCTTCTATGAGTGTGTACAGGCACAACCCAACAGTATAGGTACCTTGTATATAAAATTCAAACCCAAACTATCACATATGAAAAAATGCTCATGCAACCACATCCAAACTGTTCACACAAGTAAATACAATAGTTAATGATTGCCTAAAATCATGCTAGGTGTATGTTTGTTATACCAAGCTCTAAAGAAATTACCTGTGTTTTTAAACATATAAAATGTATTCTATTGTTTGTTTCTCTGAGCATATTTCTTGCATTACTTATCTTCTTGAAAGATCAAACTCTGCAAGTAGACACTATCTGTTGGTTTATCAAAGACAGCCAAAAGATATAATGTAAGGGTTTCTATTTTAACAATAAGTATTAGTTTACATTTGAAAAAACCCCAAACATTTTATCAAGATTACGAAACACTGCAAAGTTTGCAAAGGTAAGATTCCCAGTTAGGCACTGCCAGAATTAGTTTATGGCTGCCTTTATTTATATGATCACATGCTGATTTTTAGAAGTACAGAACAGACCTGGTTCGGCACCAAGATTAAGGTCACATGGCAAGGAAGACTTATCTGTATTGCCCCTGCTCACTTCTGTGGCAACTGGAAGGCATATAGCCAATGAGCCAAAGGACACAGATAAAGTCTAACAACTAGCCCTGCATCTGCTCCAGATCTCAACGGTGACGCTTAAGTCACTTAAGTGTGACTTAAGCACAGTTTGTGAAACCACAGCTTTGAGATCTTAACTGCTCTTTTACCAGAATTGGTGGGCAATTACTCAGATGTACTCAGGTACATACCAGCTTCACTGCAATATATTACACTCACATCAACAAGGAATTTGAGCAGGACAGCAGAGTTCATATCCTCTGACTGAACTCTAGAACATGAACTAAAATTGCAACTGGCAACACAGTAGCCACTCCTTCTGTGGTTTAGTAGTACAAGGCATCTAAGCATTTCATAAATTCAGAAGTCTTAACTCCTGCTCGAGTTCTGGACAGGATTAAATTATAGTGGTTACATACTAGGCTTCTGCCCACTTCTTCAAAAGCAACTGCTTTCATCTCATCCCTTCTCAGCTCTGTCCCATTCTTGCTCCTTGTCTGTGTCTTACTATTCTCACCTAGTCAGTCCCATATTCCACATTTGAGGTGTCATTCTCCTTATTCTACTCAGTCCAGTTTTATTCTTACAGACTTCCAGCCCTGGCCTCCCCACTACTTCTGGCCCCTGAGTCACACCATTTCACATCTGGAACTTTCTACGGGAGTAGTTATTTGATCTGTCTTCCCAGACTTTTGTTCTTAGTTCCTCTTCCAGTTGCTCACATGCCCAATAGCCAAATGGTTCTAGTTTTATTCCCCTCCACAGCTTGCTCCTTTTGCTGACCTTTGTTCAGCCAGTCCCCGCATGTGTGCTCCTCTCAGGACCACATCTACCACACTGCCATTCCTTCTATTTCTGTCTTTTTGCCCAAATGGTTCTCAGTGTCCTTTCCCAAATTATGTCCAGGTCTAAGTCGCACAACCTTCTTATCCTAGCTGTTCTCCACACTTAGCTGAATTCTCTCATTTATTCTGCATTCAAGTCAGACAGGTTCCTAATCCAACATGGACCCAGCCACTGAGAAAACAGGAGAATGGGCTCTCAAGCCTCAATACTCTAAAGGTGCAAATACAGAGAAATTCAGCTTAGCATCCTCAGTTTAGAGAGAACCTCTTGAAGCTGAGACGCTCTAAGACGTGCTACTGAATATTTTTCACCTGAAGCTTTTCAGATAGTTACAGTGAAATCAAGCTTGGACAAAATTTTAAACTCCAAATTGCTATTCTGAAGCATGGGGTATCCAGAGATTTAAAAGAAAAGTTTTGTAGATAATAAAATGTACAGAATATTTTTTTTTTTAATCCAGCCTTGGTTTTTGCTGGAACTTTTCACCTTGCCTGAAGTGTTCTGAAAACTGAACATTAAGAACAGAAAATGTGAGTCCAAATGGATAAAGTTTCAGAACATTACAAGCAATTTAAAACATCTTACCCTGGGCCGTATCAGGCAAGCTTAGTAATGGGCAGAACATGTTACATGGAAAGCAGCAGTAGGTGTCATGGTGGTGCTGCCACTTCACCCCTAGATGTTGTTGTCTTCTGTAGAATTTAATTAACATTTAAAGTGTATTCATTGCCATAACAGAAAGCTTCCAATTAGGTTTAGTTCTAACTGTGCCAGGCACTATACAAATACCTAACAATGACAGTTTCTGGCCACAAAGAGTTTATTGTCTGAAAAGAAGCAAGAATGGCAAATGAGACAAACACAAAGACCAACGTGATAAATGAAACAGGATATACACAATTCTTAGCTTTCCAGCAACAGCGATCCCAAATGTGCTAACACATCCAATGGATGACACGAAGATGACTTGACCCAATTTTTTCTCCTCATCATCTTGATACCAAGAACCACTTAGTCTGATGAATTACCACCTCACCCCTGCCATACTAATACAATATGCTTTCCTCCCTTAATACTGTATCGTTGTTTATTTGAAAGCAGTCTTTCTAAGCAAAGCAGGTGAGCAAATAAGAGAGCATGGGGAGTAGGGACATTTCACACATTCCACATAGACAGGTGTTTAAACTGCAGGAGGATTAAATACAGGCAAGGGATTCAGAATGAGGGAGAGAACACCAGAGTGTTAGGTTTAGCTGCAGCCAGCCCACCCAGATGAGTGTTTCTGCTTGTTACTGTACCATGCACTGAAAGATTTCAGCTGCTATATTTAGCCTGCCAGGGCATTGCCTTAGTAGATTCCCTGGGCACCCCCAATATCTGTGCTCAGCAGAGTGGCTTCTTTTTGTAGTCAATGGTCCTCTTGTGCACCTGACAAAACTGCCTTATAAAGGCAAATACTTAGCAGCAAATCAATTGTTAGTTTGGCTTAAAATAATGCATAACACCTGGACCAAAGCAGATACCAAAATCTCCATAAAGAATAGCTTGCAGCTTCAGAAACTGTGGTAGAGGAAAAGAAAAACAAAACAAACAACCCACCTGCCAACCCACGACCCCCAGCTTCTTCCCCTCACTTCTCCCCCCCCGAAAAAAACCCCCCAAACCCAAAGCACAGAAAAAAACCACAACTCAAATCAAAACCAACAACAACAAAAGCCAGGCTAGTAGGGCTCAACAAGAAAGGTGGTTCTACAAGGTGGTGTGGATAAATAAGAATAAAACTAGTTTTCACATTGAATTGTATTGAGATGGGTTCAATCTCTCATGCTTGCTGAGATCTCTCTTTTCCACCAGCAGAAAGGGAGTTCAGAATATCTTTTCTGACACTGACAGTATGACAGAGACCTGTGTATGTGTGCTGCACTGCACACTTCAAGCATCCCTATTTTCAAACATCTCTCCTCACATCAGTAGGTTCTCTGTGGAGTTTGTAAAAGGCAAGATAATACATGGCTAAAACCTCTCATGATAGAATGATTCCTGAATTTTACTCACAATTTTTAAACTATTGGGGACAGTAAAAACATCACAAGCTGCAAGAAACATGCTGAGTGAAAAGCACAATGGGATAGTAAATCCCAGAAATCTCTTATGGAAAGACAAGAGCCCACTTGATGTACCTCTATTTATTATCTAACATTAAGAAATAGGGGAGGGAAGAACACGAGGGTCGCCACAGCCATATCAATAAATCCAGCCTTGTATTAGAAAACCTAAGAGCCCATATGTGGACTGTTATGCTTAGTTCAATACAATGCAAATATTGTTGCATAATGCCAAAACACTCTTTTAAAAAGAAAAAAACCCCAACTTTCAAGCATTACAGGGTAAGTTTATGACTGCAATACACTTGCCTTCTTGACAGCAGAGATACATAAGCTTTAAAGAATTGGTCTCTGCAGTCTTTTTTTATTCAGCTGTGCCAAGGGAAATTCGGGTTGAATGTTGGGAAGTGATTCTTAACCCATAGAGTGGTGGAGCATTGGAACAGGCTCCCCAGGGATGCTGTCATGGCACCAACTCTCATGGAGCTTAAGAAGCACTTGGACAATACACTTAGGCACATAGTGTGACTTTGGGGTTGTCCTGTGCCTAAATAGGAGTTGCATTTCACAGAATCATTACAGTTGGAAAGGACCCTCGAGATCATCTAGTATTTGATGATCCTTTTGGGTCCCTTCCAACTTGGGATATTCTATGATTCAGAGAAACCTATTTCTCAATAAATTTAAGATGGAAAGCAGGGCCACAACACAGAACGATACCCAAAAGTGCTGGATATAAGAGCTGAGGGGTTTGGTTTTGCTTATCTGCTTTACAATACAATAGGAAATACTAAATCTCTAAATACAGGCAGCAATAAAGAAAATTACAGGATAGAATTTGTTCCTAATAAAGAGCATCCTAGAGACAGAGACCCATTGTATAATACCTTTAAGAAATCACAAGCAAGAGTCAGAAGAGAAACTTAATCTTTCACATTTCTGATATATATCACACTATTTTTTCAGTAGTTTCCCATTATCATATTCAAGAACCTTTTCTTTATAATAAAGTGAGTATTTTCATTTTGACCTTGTCTACTGTTTGAAATAAGCTAAAGCATCAAATGTTAACAATGGCCAAAAATTTAAAAACAAAGAAACAAAAACCCAGTGCTGTAGTTCAGCCTTCATGAATTCAAGAAAAGCCTCCTAAAAGCCTGAGTGTTTCTCTTGATAGTTTGCAGGAGTCAAGCAGGGTGAACAGGGACACATCATCACTAGAAGTTGTTACTCTGCCTCTCCTGGCAAAGAGTGGAAAAATGACTTAAATTTTCATTACCAACATCCTGAATAGCAGATCCTGAATTTCACTGGTCAGTGTGCTACAACACTGGGCAAGCAATCTCCTCCGAAAAAAAAAATAAAATAAAAAAAAAAAAAATAGAGCCTACTTCACCCTCCTCAGTTGGCAGATTTAGTATTTTTCTGCCAGAGGCCAGTCATATCCTGTTGTCTATAAAGTGCTGGGGACTGGAGATCTACAAAATCTAAAGACCATTTCTCTTACTTGGAGCTACACTTGCATCCTCTCCAGTTCACATTTCTCACATTTCTATTTGGATCCTTCTGACTGATGATGAGGAAAAGAGATCCAGAATTTGAGCCAGATTTCAAAGATCAAGAGATATGCCAAAAGAATACAGTCATCATAGGCCTACCTTATTGTCTCTTCCAAAAATACCTTCAATGTGATAAAAAGTTCACAGCCTGAAACAGGAGGAAACTTAATGCCACAAAGCTCTTGGCACAACACACCCTAGTAACAAGCTTCTAAGGTATATATGAACATCAACAGTTCAGAGAAATCTTTTCCTTTAATGAAAAATTGGACAGGAGTCATGGTTAGACACACATAAGATCACTGTTCCTGTCTTCTGACAAGACCAGAACCTGCAGGTTTTGATGCTTCAGACAGAACAAGATGACACTGTCATAAGCTCAAGGAGGAAGCATTCCAGTAGAAAACTGAAACCATGCAAAATGCCTCATTATTTGCAATATCATCTTTTTTTCTCTTTTCATCCATTTCTTTCCTGTGTGCTCAGTTTGATTCCTTCAAGACCCTTGAGTCAATTCCTAATTTTCCATTTAATTACCTCCTTTCATCCAGCAATGCCATCTTTATCCAACATCTTGCACAAGAAATGCTTAGTTTCTTCCGTTATGTGGCTTTTGCAGTCACTGTATTTTCACCTGCCAAGCCTTCCTCAGACACTCATATCCTCAAGGCTTTCAAGATCAGCAAAATATTTCTATTCCCAGGATCAAAGAGGAAGAGCTAATAACTTGCCATTAAAAAATAAAAACCAAACCCAAACAAAACCCAAAGAATTCTGCTCCATTCTTTTGGGTTTATTTTTATTCTTTCAGCTTTCAGAGATGACTATAACAATATAAATATATATATAAATATAGATGCTACAACAATATAAATACTGCTAATCTGTCCTCTCCCTCGTCTGTGTATGGTATTCTTTTGGTTTCACCACAGAGCTGTCTACATATGACCTAGGGCAGGCTACCATGACTTGGTCTAACAGAGCACTCAGATCTTCCAGTACTATTGGAAACAGTCCACCTGCCTTAATGCACTGAGATACTGGAATGGCCTGTTGGACTCCAGTATGGGAAACATCACAGGATCTTAACCTGCCTCTTTCCTTAAGAGGAAAGGGATATCCCAAACCACAAATCTGTAATACGCACACACACACACACTTTCACTGTCTGAACAGTGGTACAAAATATATATACTACAAATTCCTTGAAGAAATGATGTAACATGAACAGACTTTTCTAGGGCCACCTTTTTGCTACCCCAGCCAGCTTGCTGACTACACCCCATAATAAAAACCCTTCGTTTTACATACAGATCTGAATTTGCAGAGCAACCAGTCAGAAGAAGGGAAGAACTGGGGCTAACCAGCTGGCGAGCGTGAAATCTGTGTACGCACCAAAGCTCATCTGGCCAAAGGCCTGTGACATTCTTTTTCTGCTTGTGGAGGTTACCAGCTTACAGGATATACATATGCATACAGAGCACAAGTGTTCCAGTCTCCAGAAAACGTTCCAGACAAAGACCTGCCAGAGACATTCCTGGGAAACCTGACAAACTTGCAAATTCCTTTGTAGTGTCTCCAGCGTATGCATCCATTTAGCAATGAAAAAAAACCCAACAACCCAAACTCCAAGTTACTAGTGCTGCTGTGGATGCCTGCTCTCCTTTTTTCTGAAAAACTCAGGCTTTCATTTTGACACACTGTCTCAAAACTTCCCAGTGGGAGTGATTTTGATAAGGCACAGTCCTGCCAAACGTTTGATGATCAAGGTGTAATCTTTGCCATAACCCAAGTTCTACCTGGCTCAGCCTGGTCCATCTGGTGATTCTCTGAAGATCTCCAGATGACATGGTGCATCATAACAAAAGCCTCTGCTCCTATTCCCTTTGCAGCCTCAAAGCAGAAGGGGTTCAATTCAAGCACTGCAAAAACTACACTGACATTCTCCCTTCCTACATTCCTGCTGATGCCACAAATCAGTAATATTAAAAGCTCCTGTGTGAAAAGCCTGTGGATGAGGAGGTGGGAGCCTGCAGCAGTGCAGAGCTGAGTGAAAGAGGATAGAAAAATATCCTTCAGACTTCATCTCCTGGCTTCTTGTTCCTCTTCCTAGTTCCAGTGGGATAGATGCCTTTTTCTGTTACACCTCCCTTCTTCTCCACCAGTGGAAGGGTAAAAGCCAATCAAATGGTTACGTAAGGAAAATAAATCTGATTAAGACTCAGATAAAGAGGGTTGAGTCAAAGTAAGGAACTAACACCAAAAAAATACCCTTTGGTGGGGAAAATATCCCCAACGTATTTCTGCAACTATTTGCTGCATCCTGAGTTTCATGGTCTTTTTGCAGTTACCTTGTTGAATTGCTCAGGTCTAGTAAAAGAGCTGATGCCCACTGGGACCTGTAAATGTGTTTTGTCACACATGCAGTTTACTTTGTGGCACTTTCCCTCTGCTGAGCACAAGGCAGGCCAGGGTACCACACTGTGTAACTGAGACAGGTAACTGAGGAGTGGAGCAGGTACAAATATTGTAGCTGATGTGCTCACTATTTTGGCATTCCTGTAGCATGTTATTTCCACAAGGTCACTGTGGAGCACTGTATAGTGCCCTTTCCAATTCTTCCTTACTCCCTCTCTCCCCTATGCTGTGGTTTAGTAAACTAATCTGCTGCTTGCTAATTTTCACCTTCTGTCCACATGAACAATGCAGAATGAGAAAATTGCCCTGTCCTGTGGATCAGCCAACATGTTTGCAGGAATCCTGGCTGCTGGATCTGGGGCACTGGCTGCCGCACAGCAGAGATGAAGGCAGCTCAGTATAGCCCTTGCCTGGGTGGTCTGATGTTATCCCTGTGATTAAACTCTGGCTAGAAAAATTGGAGCTATTCCTAATGATAGCTGGGTCCTGAAATCTCACACTCTCCCTCACAGAGAGGGGCAGAGCTCCCACTAGGCCTCCCCTCCTTCTCTTCCTCCTCCTCCTGGTGAAGTTTGCCAATTCAATACATTCTTCAGATCATTAGCATTAGTAACTACAAAGTACTACAGCCTGGTAGATATCAACTGCAGCTCCCCACACCAGTCAGTGATAGGGACCTCACACAAATACAGCATTGCAGGAGAAAACCCTTTTACCTTACAATGTATTTCAAAGAGAAGTAGCATGCTATTCACAAAGGAAAAGCACCTACACATCCAGGATCCAGCCTTCTGGCTCCTGATCTACACACACGCTGTGTATTCTAATGTCCTCCCAGTAGAAAGTTCTGCAACACAAGCACATTGAAATAGTTTATGCTAAACACACGTGAAACAAAGACTTCAGGATTAATGTCTGGTAAAGTACATAGCAGAAGGGAAAAGAAGTCTGGATTATTTCAGTCACAGTCTTCATCCATCTATCCGTCAGGAAAGGTCAATGGCTAACAAGAGGTACAGACGAAAACAACTCTTAGTTCAGCTATCCAGAAGTAACATAATAGCCAGGAATGTCCCTAGATCACAAATCAAGGTAAGAAAGGCAATTAAGTCTCTGCAATGAAAGGAGCTTACTGAACTGTATCTTCCAGTATCATTCCCCAACTCACCACCAATGTACCTGCCTTGATTCTCCAATACTACTGTTACTATCTTAGGTTCATGCTAGGCAATGAGCAAACTAGAAAAAAAATTCAGGACAACTAAAACAGTATTGCTAACACACTGGCAACCCTGCAGATGAACCACTACACAGACTGACAAAGACATTACTCTGTAAAACTAATGAGCAATCATTTACATGCCGTTAACTAGAGAAATCATTGACTTCGGATACTGATTTCCTCACATTTCAGTAACCCACTTATCATAAAGGAAATATTTAGCTTGACTACAGTAAAACAATGTAGCAAAGAAAAGGTCATAAACATGGAACCAGCAGCATAACACAAGTTCCTCAGTATGAAAGATAAAAGGTGAGTGGAAACAATGGCCCAGCAAACTCACTATCCTGCCTGACATTTCAGAAGGAAGAAATTTTAGTTGCCATGTATCTAACTGAAACATCTTATTGACAGGGAAAATTAATTTCTGTACTTTAAGAAACAGGAATCTATCATTTGCAAAATGCTTATTATTCTGTCTGAGGTAACCATGGCCTATGAAGCTTTCTTAATGGTATCTGTCACAGGGAATTTCAGAAAGTGAGTATATTGTGACAATAATTATTCACTTTCATAACCACTTGTTACTCTGATGTCCTCCTGCTAAACTGCATATCCCTTTCTAGTTATGAGAAACATGAATACAATCATTTATTTGCCTTGTCATCCACTGCTCTGTATAATTCCTTTATATCTATCTCCTCCCTAAACAAATAATATTTTCCCTTCCTCATAAAAAATTTTGCAGTTAATTCTCATAGTCACCCACCTGTGAATCTGTTCTTTTTCCTGAAATCCCTTTAGGAATAGCAACCAGAACTGAAAACAGTTTTTCAAGGGAGGGCACGTAATTAATGGTTACATAATTACATACTATTTTTTACCCTGTCCCTTAAAAACGCTAATAATTTTTGTCTGCCTTTGCTTCTTGGCTTACAACAGGTATCTCCACTGAAGTTTCCAGAACAAAACTCATTTTTTCTTTCCTAAATGATTAACTCTTATTACTTTAAGTGGTTAAAACTATTGCTTGTAATGTAATCAGTTATTTGTTATATGCTGAAATTCATCTACCATTGTCTTGTCCAGTTAATGTAGTTGTTAAATTTCACTTAGCTTTCTCATAATAATCAACAAAAGGATATAGATATACTGACATATTACCAGGCAGTAGGCTCAAGTTTCACTTTAGAGCACGCAGGTTAACTTCACAGTAATTGAACTTGTAGCCCACGTTATACAATGTGGTAACGAGAAATTACCTCTTGTAGGAAACATGAGCTGCACAAGCTTGTGTTTACATGGATGCACACTACAGTAGTTAATCTACTGTAAATACACAACCCTTATTACCTTGTAATAACTTGCTTTTCTTGTAATTCTTTAGGTAATAGGCCAGTCATTATGAAACTCCTCCTTTCAAATCTTTAATTTTACATCCCATTATGTGAATTCTACATTTTGTCTTCAGTTATCCCCTTGCTGTATAGAAAACTGGCTAGTTATTCTTTTGTTTGCTTTCTGTCTGTTTTCAATCTATAATAAAGCTTCACCTCTCACCCCACAGATACCTGGCTTGCTTAACAGTTCGTGCTTAAAGTCATCTTTTGATTTTTTTAAGTTTGAACAACCAGAACCAGTTCCACTAGATGCTATTCTTCTCAGTTCAAAGAATTCTAACAGATCAAGACATGGGTTGGGTGCGTTTGGGTCTGAATTATGTTTATCTGGGTGAATTAAAATTCCATTTTTATTTCAATTTAATATGCGCCTCCCAATAGAGCAAGACTCACTGCTTTAATTTACAGAAAACTTTAGGGCCCTCCTTATAGATAACCACATTTGTTGCCTTTCTGTCCTCTATGCCAGCTTTACCACTGAACACACCTCTCAGTAGAAATTTTGACTTCACTGTTGCATTTCTGTACTCCTAAATGTATACTATGTTCCCTATGAGGACAGGCTGAAGGAATTGGGGTTGTTCAGCCTGAGAAGAGAAGGCTTAGAGGGGACCTTATAGCGACCTTTCAGTACCTGAAAGGGGATTATAAGGCAGAAGGAGAGAGACTTTTCTCCTGGTCTGATTGCAACAGGACACAAGGGAATGGCTACAAGCTGAAGGAGGAAAGATTTAAGCTGGAGATTAGAAGGGGGTTCTTTACCCAAACGGTGGTGAGGCACTGGAACAGGTTGCCCAGAGAGGTTGTGGAGGCCCCATCCCTGGCAGTGTTTAAGGCCAGGCTGGATGTGGCCCTGGATGACCTGGTTTAGTGCATGTGGCGTCCCTGCCCATGGCAGGGGGGTTGGAACTAGATGATCTTTAAGGTCCCTTCCAACCTCAGCCATTCTATGATTCTATCCAGCCACAGAAGTCTCTCAAAACATCTTTTGCCTATCTGTTCTCCTAAGAGCTTAACTTCATCACCTGGGAAGAAAATATATGTAGTGGAGTGAAAAAATAACACAAAAGAAATTATTTAATATCTCTAATGGTAATATAATCAAAAATTTGTTTCTACAGACCTAGACTGTATGCTCACAATTAATAAATTCATCAATGGCATATTTAAGAAAAACTGATTTTCTGTAGCATCCCTGCATGTCTCCCTGGCCAATAACCACATCGTGCACAAGTCTGTTAGCTATGATATTTTCAACATCTGTCCTCCTCATGTCCCCCTAACTTAAAAGGGAGAAGCAGCACATGTTGCAGCTTGTTACAAATTAGAAGCCTGTTCTCTGCTAATTAATATATGCATTCTCACTGGTTAGGCAGCAGTCCAAACACAACTGATATGTTGAATGCTGCTTAATTTTGATTTTAGCCCTCAACTGAAACACTCCCATGGGCCTTGAACTTCAATGCACTTACTATTTTTCATGAAACAGGTAAAAACATACCTTCTTCAAGACTAATTTGAAACTTGGCAAATTTGGATAGAGGCTATTTCTTACTGTTTTTCTTATGACCTTTTGTTCTCAAATATCTCCTTATCCTACTCAGCCATGAACTTACCATCAGGTTAATGTTGGATCCTCAAAATCACACATTTTTCACAGAGAACTCTGTGCTGCTTGCTCTCAAATGTATTAGGTAGTTAACCAGAGTAACGCCCTGCTATGTTTGAATCCTGGAGTGCTATTGTTAGGTGGTGATTACTGGAAAAATCAGGCAGCGTTGGAAAAATCTCTTATTGGTAGAGGTATGTAACTCTCACTGCCATAATCTCAAAATCAACTTTATTACTTGATTTTATGTAATCACAAAAACATTGCAAATCTGTGTTTTTACATAAATGAAATGGAATAAAATTCCTCAGAAGTAGAAACTAAATTTCATTGTTAACAGCTATATTTATCAATGAAGATTCTCTTTAGCAGCTTCATTGTATTTATTCATTTGTAACACTGAATATTTATCTTTCATAGTCTAACTTGAAATTGTCATACTCCAGTGCATCCTTAAGGCAATATCTTTCCTGCACTTACCAGTAAAGACAATTACAGAAGTTATCCAAACAGCTGCTCCTTTTCTAATCTAAGACAGAATAATACTGCTCTCCTTTTCTCTCTATTCATCTCTCTCTCATTGTTGCAGTAAGGCATCATACAGTGATGCAGGGGATTAAGTAATGATTCTTATGGGTTCTAGATCAATATTTCTATTGTGTATCACTGTGAAGGCACTCTTGTTTCCTCCACGTTGCAAGCATGAAGATGAAGTGATGAAATTTTATAAGATACCCTGAAAAATATTTTCAAAACTTCAAATTAATGCCAGGCAAAATGTTCTCACAAGCTTTGTGACACACTGTGAGGACTGAAAACTGTGTACAAGGGAATGAAACTGCACATCACTAAGGCTTTACCTTCCCACCACCTCTACTTCCCACATTGTAAAAATTGTTCACCTTATAAGTATCACTGTGAATTCCCCTGATGTTTCAGAAGTGAATGGAGAGGACTGCCCAGACAGTAAATGTAATCACAAAAATCTTTTTTTTTTTTTTTTTTTAATGACACATTCTAAATATCTTGTTCAAAGCTTGTCAGATACTCAGACTTCAAATTTTCCTTCTGAAGGTTACTTCATTAGCCAACTGGCTCAAAATAAATTAAAACTGATTTAATAGAGAGGGTAGAATACAGGAGTGTAAGACAGAAAATGTGAAATAGATGCTTTGGGCATGGGTAGGAAACAGTGAAGAACAGCAGGGATTGGAGATGGACAGAGATGGACTCCCAAATGGAATGGCAACATCACTCTGAGCACAGCTGTTGAGGCCGCATTCCTGGGAACCCCAGAGACCCATGCTAGTCCATGGATACCAAAAGCAATTCTCACAAGACTGGAAAAACAAGCTTCCCAGCTGCTCTTGGAAGGAGGTAAGTTATTCAGAGTACCCCCACCCCCAAAACACAGCTGGGCACAACACATGGAACCAAGGCACAAAGGCATTAAACTCTCACGCAAAAGTTCTTGTCCTCGGAAAAGAAACAGTCGACAGCAATAACAGTATTTTCAAGTCTTTCTTTCACACAATCCCTCCAAATCAATAGTCCTAATCTTGCCATTAAACATAATTAAGTATCAAGTCCCTTCCATACCAGCCAGGTACTTTCCAACAAGGTATACTACCTCCAAGTTTCTGGAGTGGCTTTAAACACTATACTATTATTTTTATTATTTACATAAGTGATGTTCTCTTCCAGGGGGGATCTTCATGCCAATTTATTTTAGAGTGCTTTTACTTTAAAAGGACTATTATATTTCAAGTGACTTAAACATAGGAGTGAGAAGGGGAAAAAGAATTCAGAATCTCCTCTCTAGAAACGCATAGGAAAGTAGTGCTTCATTTAACTAAATCACCCTCATACCAGCCCTATCTCTAACCTTCTGTCAGCTTTCAATCTCTTCTCCTACCCCAAAGCCAAATAGCAGCCGTACACTTCAAAACCATTCCTTTGGGCCTTGCTGTTACATCTGAACCTTCCAAAACGTCACTCTTTCAGGTAGGATTAAAATAATAGTCTTAGCTTAGAAATTACTATGTGCCATAAATTTAGTACTGAAGAATGAGATTACCTTAAAAACTAAAAATATCCTCAACTAAACCATCCAAATTCTCACACTAAGCAAGCTTTAGACTTCATTTCTCCAAAAGGATTATTGCAGAAATATGGCCTGGAGAATCACAGTCTAGAGGAGAGATCTAGAAATCAATGGATACAGGCTCAGGAAGGAAGTTCACTGTCAGATCAGATTTTCTAAGTAGGGTCTGGCCTGACACAAGATCAGGCCTCTGCACCACTGGTATATTCAGTGCTCACAGACTCTGCTGATCTATCAGCAAGAAGATGCTTTGTTTCAGTGACTTATCCTTTAAAGTTCAAGACCTATCAGCAGAGTGCCTACTGTTAGTTTTGAAGCTGCCCAGATTGAATCAAAACCTTGAACTAGGGGTAGAAGAGTCCAAATATCTATTCAGCTTCCTAGAATTATAAATGCACTCCATCTTTTGAAAAAGACATATTGCATCTAACCAGAAATTCAAAATCCTAACATAACAATACAACCGAAAGAAGCAAATGACAGCAGCCAAAGCAACTATTGAACATGCCTCAAAATTAGCAAAACTTCACTGGTAAAACAATCCTTCCAAAAATCAAAATATTAGAGCGAAGATACTGAAACTGTCTCTAGGAAGTGAAAAGGGAAAAATTAATTTCCATGGTGAAGTACCTATCCTGAAGTATCTCCAGTTGGCAGCTTCACTAGCTGGGAAGCATCCAACTTGAACACAACTACAGGATATTATTAAAAAAAAAGAATGACTACATGTGTAGCCATTTAGGACATAACAGCTCAAAAATAAATATGAAACTACATGGAATTCTACCAGAAGCCAATGTGAATTTGCTCTATATCACCATGCTTAGCAAAAGGATTATCCCATGCTAGTAAGTACTTCATTACATCTTTACAATGTTATTGGAATATAAAATTTATATCAACCCATTCTGCAGATTTCCATGCCCAGCACTGTGATGACACCCTCAAGGAACGAGGAAGCAAATCACATGGAAGTGTAAGTATGAGAAAACTTGGTTTTATTGTTTAGTAAGACCAAGCATGGATTTGGATTTTTATGATGTATTTTCTAATCCTCTGCCCAGTCTGACTTTCTTCTATGAAAGGACTTTAGCAATGTTCCTGTCATCTCATAGAAAAATCAAGATTCTAGTCATGGTAAATGCTTCAAAACAACAATAAGACAGAAATAATTTTCATGAAATTTACTCCTTCCAGTGTGTCTCAGTCCAGCCCAGGGCTGACACAGAAGCCTGTGACAGACTCTTCTGTTTTCACAGGGACTCTAGCTTTACTGTTTACATACCTGCTGTGTAAGGAGACTGATGTGGCTTGGTAGGGAATACTGACACGCTGCTTGTTTTTCTGCCAGCTGCTGCAGTTCTGCTGCTACCGTACTGGAACTATAAAGTTTGCCCTGAGAAGTATCTTCTGCATCTTTGGGCATCCAGGCTGAGCCCACACACTGCCTACTTGGACTGCGATGAGACAAACCTACCAAACAAACATTGAGATGTACTTAGGGAGTGGTTATGTCAGACTCTCTCAACCTCCTGATCACAGAGATACAACAACAGGTAAGACACTTTCTGCAGATTCTGTGGAGCATATAGTCTTCTATTTTGCATGGGTATTGCCCATATGAGCTTCTGTCAATTCCAAACCCATATTCTCTTTATCATAATGTATCTAATGGCATTCAAATCCAAAGAATATTGGCTGCTGCTACCTAAGGTAAATCTATAAATGTTTTTCCTTAATAAGCTACTCAGTTGAGAAGTCAGATTTATTTTAATGCTAGAAAGGTTGTCAATATATAAAGAGCAACCTTAGAGAGCATGTAGCGACTCTGATGTACAACATAAAGCAAATCTATAGCATCATTAAAAAAAATTTAAAAAATTATCAGGACTCCAGCTGCTAGCCTGTGTGTGGTTCCCAAAACTTTCCTAACAGATGACACTGAATCCATAAATTCCCACAGTTTCTTCTACCCTTCAGATTCCTTACACTCTAAAGTTGCACTGCTCTACTATGTTATACCCCAGCATGGTAAATGAGAGGTCTCTAGATCTTGTATTTAAGAGACTCTCGGACACAGAGTGCAGAAAGATCCTAGAGAATGAGATACAGTAATGTCTTATTCAGATTTTTCTTTTTGGGAGGTTTTGACACACTTTAAAATATTCAGAGATGATAAGGTTTCGTTAAAGGATTTCTCTGCATGCTGGAAAATAGGACACAGCAGACAGGACTTCTGTGAACCAAAACTACAATAAAAACCAGTAAACTAGAGACTGGTAAGAATCAAGAAAAATATGCAATACTTCAATTCCCCACAAGTCCAAAGGCTGAGTTCAAAGTTCAAGACTCAGGTGAGACTTTATCACTCTCTACAACTACCTGAAAGGAGGTTGTAGAGAGGTGGGTGTTGGTCTCCCAGGTAACAAGTGACAGAACAAGAGGAAATGGCCTCAAGTTGTGACAGGAGTGGTTTACCTTGGATATTAGGAAATGTTTCTCCACCAAAAGATTTGTCAAGCATTGGAACAGGTTACCCAGTGAAGTGGTTGAGCCACCATCCCTGCAGGTGTTTAAAAGATGCATAGACTTGGCACTTGGGGACATGGTTTAGTGGTGGACGTGGTAGCATTAGTTTTACAGTTGGACTCTTTTACAACCTAAATGATTCTACCATTTCCTGTTCATCTGCTCAATAACCAACACATCTTGCAAAAAAGGGCTTCTCTCTGCACTCTTGCCTTTTTGGGAGAAATTCAGCACTAGCCAAAAAACTTATTCTGGAAATGCAAAATTCTACCTACTCCAGAAGAGAGATTCCACAAACTCTGTACTGAACTAGCAGCATCCCAGAACACTCACCTACTTTTGCAGAGGATGGTCGGCATAATCTTTGGCTGTAGATCTGAGCAGCTCTCTGAAGAGATGAGAAGGAGCCAATGGTGTAGCTACCAGAACGACAATGACGCAAACCTGAAAGGCTAGAAGCCTCACTGGACACTGGGTTTGTGAAGACAGAGGAGCTTGCAGGAGCTGTAGTCTGTGAGGAGGGTAGTGGGGATGAAGAATGCATCAGCCTGGAACCAACTGGAGAAGCCAGCAATGAATGGTCACCAGGCACCTGTGAATTTTCAGAGGCTGCAGGTTGAGATGGTATCCAGGAATTAGTACTTCTCTTGAACGTGGCACCAGAAGCAGAGGAAGGAGCACTAGAAGGGCCGCACCGAGGTAATTTCATTTCAGCATTTAAGGAGAAGGTGGGGCCTTCTGGAACTACACAAAGATAATGAACATGCTACATGAGCAAAAGCTGCTTTTCAGGTCCTTCGGATAATATCAACACACCAAAGATGCCTCTACACAGGCATACTGATGCTAAAATGACCTCATCTACCAGCAAAGACAAGAAGAGGTTCTACATGGTGAATATCCTCTTTTCAAGGCTTGTCATAGCCACTCTTCTGTGAGGGAAGATCTAGATAACTCTTTCATACTGCTCACTCTACAGTATCTTCTCTTGATTTTAAAAGAAAAATCTGCAGAACCTTCCCCAAAATCAGGCATTTGAATCCCTCAGTCTGAACCCAAAGGATCCAACCATTGTTTAAACAGTATTAAAACCAGTATATGCATTCATTATTTTTTTCTTGATGAAGATTTAAGCCAGTTCACTTACAGGTTGATTTAACTTCTTTGGGTTTATAGCCTTTCAATGCCCTTTCTGCAGGCACATCTGCAACCGAACTTTTGGGCTGGTCACCTTTTTTTTTTCTCACCACCTCAGGATTCTCTATAACAAAATCAAGGAGTTAGGAAATTGAAAAATGCAAACTGCGATATCACTAACACAGGACTGCAGAATTCAAACCTTTTTACAATGGACTCTCTTGCTAATATTTACTTTAGATGATGCAACTCTAAAGAGCAATTGTGCTGCCACATGTAGAGTAGTAGCATGGACTACTGAATAAGTATGGCTGGCACTATATTTCCCTCCACGGAAGGCCTGAATAGGCTCAAATATACAGACTCTGTCCTCCAAAGGGTATGCTCACTATAGTCAGCACAATTTAGCAGGCCTTGATTTCTCTCATCCCTTACTCTGATTTCAGGATTCTCTGTTCAAATCTAAGTGCCTTCAGTTTACACATACTTATTTCAGTCACAAGCCACCATACCTAGTTCCTTATAAATGCTAGTCCAGATTCATCCCGTTTCACTTTAGGTAAAGAGGGTAGGAGTGCATTTACTCTAGTCTTCACATGCAGAGTCCATTACAACAAAGACACACACCTCAAGAAGCCTGAATAACATTCTGGGCAACATTATCTTGGAACTGCCTGCAAAACTTACCCCCTTGAGGCTGTTTCTCTGACTGCTTAGTGGTGTTGCTGGGTTTTGTGCTTGTGGAGTTTGTTCCTAGGAAGACACTTGCCGACTTGTTTTTGTGCGTGTAAAACGTCAGCACTTCCTCCAGGTCACTTTCGCTACAAGAAGAAGAATGGATGTAAGTGAGGATTCTAAGTTTTTCTGCACTCATGTAACCCACTCGCGTGCTCTGCCAGCAACACTACAAAAACACACACCACAGGAATTTCAATTTGCATAGCAACAGTTACAATCCTTCAAAACGTCCCCTGCATATCACACTTGTACTAGTCTTAGGTAGCCTGAGCTCTGGTAAAAGCATTGTCTAAAGTTGATCCCACTGGAGTTTGGGCCTTCAGGGTATGTGACCTTTTCTCCCAAGCCAATGAGAATATAGGTGAAGTGGAAATGTAAGAATGAAAGTTGCTGTTAGAAAGGCACTTCAAGCTCTTAAGTGAATTCACCAGCATAACTACCTAGTTTTACATTGCACTATGGATGTTTAGAAGCAATGGTTGTAGCACTTGCATAACTAAACACATCATCATCCATGTGATAGCAAAGTTAGAGTCAATGAGACAAATATTAACTGTTAAGTGGCAACATTTATCACCCATTTTTTTCTAGTGTTGCATTCACTGTACTGCAGAACACACAATTTGGAAATCTATCCCCTTTGTTTGCTTCCAAATGACTAGCTCCCTCAGTTAAGCTTCAAGCACAAGATAAAGCAGCGTCAGATATCAAGAGTTTTCAAACATACTTGATGCTTCATAAGAAGCTGAAAGATCATTGCTAGAGACTGATTGTTGGCAGACTGATTTTTGTGTTCTTTATGAATCAGGTAGATGATTCAGCAAAAAAATTTCCAGCCTTAGCCGAGAATGTGCATCAGGCCATGATGGCATGGCAGCCAATAGCACGGAATACCCTAAACTGCCATCTCTGTATTTCTGACAAAAATCAAAATGACCTGCACTTGCAGGCAACAGTCATGTTAGCAGCCAGAGATGTCAGAGAACCATGAGTATGCTGTGGGCCCATGTAATCTGCATTTCTAGTGGCTGTTACGATGTATGGTAGTCAGTTGTATTGAGTAGCATTCTTTTATTAAACTATCTGGAAAAAAACGAGATTTTTCTTGGAGCCAATAACTGCTGCAGTAATGACTCCAACAACTATATTAGCAAAATGTAAAATTATTTTTATAAGAATGTAACACGAAAAGAGTCTGTGAGGACTCCTGAACTTAGTAAAGAAGCCTCAGCTATCATCCACTTGTAATCGGTCACTAAGAGTGCTATCCTATCCAAAAAGAGGGGAAAAAAAAGTTTTCAACTGATCATGAAAAAGCAGTGACTGCCAACCTCCCCAGAGAAGACAGAAGAGTATTAAAGATGCAGGTGAACTCTACCTGTACAGATACTGACAGGAGTCCTTGCCCATTAAAGGCATGTCATATATGGGTCAAACAAAGAAGTCAAAAGGAACCACGTTTTGTGCTCAAGAATCAGAGACTGAGGACAATTTCAGTTTACTCAATTTCAGACCTCTCCATAGTTAGATAGCTATAATACCACTGTTTTTCATACAATGCTACAAAGCCATAAAGAGTATTTACCTATTTTCAAAATACATTTCCTACCAGACTCTTGTAAGTTTAAGGCAGATAAAGTTCAGAGCATGCACAGTTAGAAAATGCTGGTTTTTCATTGTCAAAGTACCTGCTTGCACTGAACTGCCTTAGCAAGACAAATAAGGAGACTAGGATAAAGACAAGGAGTCTAACTTCCTTCCTTCCTCATCTCAGAAAGTCCAGGCCTGTGGAGTTTCTCAAAAGAGGCAGCAAGCACAAGATTTGTTTCTGAGGGCAGAAACCTGAGAGACAGAGCCACAACTGTTCAACCACGGCAGCTCAAGACCATCTGAGCAGCAGCTTGTTTCATTCTCCTTTCAAAGTACTGCTGCATTTGCCCCAGCATCACACGAAAGGGTTAGGTCACCAGCAGCAGCTTGAAATCTACACAGACCATGGCAACCACTGTCTTCTTTTGGAAATCTACTTAAAGTCCTTCTCTACACACCAGATGCTAATACTACAAGTGTTTGGTTGCCAAAAGGGAGGAAAAAAAAGACAAGTTCTTTGTCTCCCGGACAGAGAAAGAGTAGGTGTGTTACAGTTAATAAAGGTACCTAAAGGCCTTTAGATCAAACAGATCAACTTTAGAACAATCCTTTCACCTTCAAGAATAGGAGCTCCTTTATCAAAGGGGATAAAATCCATTCCCACCTTGCTCTGGTAATGAAGTTCTGAAAACCTTCAGGATTCACCCCCTCCTCCTCTTCCTGTTTCTTTTTTGATCGCTTCTGAACCATCTGCTCTGTTTCCTGTTAATAAGCAGTATCAGTAAGTATCTCTAGGTAGTTACTTTACATTCCATGGTATAGATACAGCTCAGAAAAGACAAAAAAAACCCCAACCAAACAAACAACATTTCCATGGGATCCAGAAAAAAAACAAAACAAACAAAAAAAAACCCCCACAACAAACCAAACATGAACTCCAAAGAGCCAAATTATAAGTATTTCACTATGTGCAATAGAATGGATAAATATAGAGAGCCCCATAGGCAGCATGCTAAGCATACACTAAACTTCTCATTCCTCCACCTAACAAACTTATTAGAATTTATTTCCTGAGAAGAGGCCAAGTCTTTGCAAATATGTGCTGCTCCTTCAAAAAATACTCTCTGCTAGGATAGAAGGAAGTATGCATGTGTGTGGGAGAAATCATTCTTTGCAGATGTGAGGTTCCATTTCTACTTTTGCTGGTTTTGTGACAGAGTTCCTCAAAATAACTTTTATTTGAACATCTGTCCCAAAAGGAGATATTAAGGAAAAAAGATGACAAAACCATGAAATTATAGTAAAGAAACTCAGTCAAGGAGGTCTGGTGAGGGCATTCATATTTTCTTCTCTAAACTAGGAGTTCACCTCTTGAGTTAATTTCTCTTGTCATGCAGCAAATTGCCAAGGGCTTATCTACATACCAAAAATGTACTGCTTTAGCAAAAGCAAAGAAAATAAAATAGTACAGCCTGTGACAAATATGCAATTATATACTAAAATATAACAGAATAAAAGATGGTAAGCCTTCATCTGTGAAAATGGGAGCAAGGACTCAGATATAAATTAACTTTCTGTTTTATACCAGTAGATCTTGTTGACACTAGAGGCTGTATTGATACAAACAGTTTTGTTTGAAATACAAATACCAGCGTACAAACTTTATCTGACCAGACCTGACCTCCACTTCATTGCTTCCTAGTAGTACTCCAAGCATTCCCCAGATGAAAGGACTAGATACATCTTTTGAAAGATAATTCAAGAAGGGGAAGAAAAGCCCGGGGAAGAAAAACCCACTCCTGGATACGTCTCTGCCCTTCACTGCTTAAGTCTGGACAATAAGCAATCTCTTTACCTTAGTCTGCTATAGGTAGTTTTTTTTTCTTCTGTGTCATTACAGAAGTTACATTACAGCCACTAGGAGTCCTCTATTAAATCTGAAGTTACAAATCAGTGAAAGAAGTCTCTATGTTGGAATCAGAAATCACATAACCTCATAGCCTAAGAGACTCTCGATGGCTTACATGTGTATGTCCTAAAACCTCAAGCTACATGTTCTTACTTGTTTTAACTGAGAAAATATGTTTCTGCACTGCTTTATTACCAGTTACACAGCTTTATTTTGAGAATTTACTCAAGAGTTAGCAGAAAATCTTGATGTTTAAATACAATTTGAGTGGAAATTATATTCAAAGCCACTGCATTCCTCACTCACCACAGAGCCACCCAAGTGTTTTGTGGTTACTCCTAACACAGTAATTTAGTGAGTATTAGGCATACAAGGCACTCCCTGGAACAGATTTGATTTAATACCAACCTTGCTTTGTCAGATCAGATTACCAGATGTCAGTTCTGAAAAGCAAATGTAAGTAACATCCTCTGCAAACGAGTAGGAGCTTGGAGGCTTGTGTGCACAGCAGCCTTTAGAAGCAAAATTTAAACTACCCTTCTTCTAACACTAAAGAAATGCTAGGGTGCAAAGGAAAGGGGAAGCTGTTCTTGCAAAACAAGGATTAGCATGAATTCACTATCCTAAGAACAGAATCATCTACAACTAAAGAGGTGAAAGTCATTTAAACTAGGACCTACTTCTTATCATTGAACATGCAGAGTCCCATTCCACAGACAGGTAACTCCCTAGTATACCAAACTAATCATAGAATACATATTTCATACTGTTCTGTAGATAAAAATCTCTGAAGAAGCATCATAAAAAAATGGGAGAAATGGGGAGTGACATTACAAAGCACTAGAACTGAAGACAAGCCAATGAAAAACCACACTTCATTTCAACTTTTTTCTTTTTTTTTTACTTTTTTTTTTAGTCATGTGCATACATGATTACCAGCCTGCATATATAATGTAGCAATACTGTTGTCTATCTGACAATTTGAACAGACAAACTACCATTGCTGGGTGCTCAACTGCAAACAGATGATGTAAATTACAGAACAGAGCTTTACAACGGTCTGCTCTCTTGACTACAACCATAGCTAGCAGGAGGTACTTCAGAAAAAGAGAACAGACTCTAAAATTGCTACCAACAGAGGAATCAAGAAAGAAGTAGTCACCTTGTTGTAACTGATTATGAACTCGCCCAGCTGGTGAGCCAGGATACGACGACGATCATTTAGTCCTAAACATTGGCTGGGGAGCAGCATCCTCAAGGACTGCTGAAGATTGTTGGCAGCTCGCTTCAGAAAGCGTACCACAAGCTCCTGCAAGACATGGAGTTAGCAATGGACCGGCTGCAAAATGTGGGGACAACTGAGGTACTGCAGCAGCTAATGACTGGTAAGAACTAAACACACTGTCCTGAGAAAATGAGCTAACAACTGGTAGGCAAAAGCATTCTGCAGTGTGCTCTTTTACTATATCCGTAGAAATTCAAGGTGGAGGGAGACCAATAGGGCATCTTGCCTGAGGTGGGTCAGAACTGGGAGCACCTGAGGAGTGTTTGTCTGGAAAGCATGGCAGATGAAGAAAAAAAAAAAAAGTAGCAAGATACAGCAACAACATAGAATAACCTCTAAAGTCCAATACCTGAGGAGAACATTTCCAAAAAATTACCTGCAATGTATTAAAGAAGGCCTGTGACGAATCATACTGACATTAAACCCTCTTCAGACTATCACAGACAAGAGGATCTTGGTCAGATATTTCCACAACAGTGATGTAGCCCCATTTCATCAGTTTTCATATACCTCTGCTATCGCCACAGCCTCTCCACAGCAACAGATGACTAGACATCTACAACCATATAATTCCAATCCCCATGTCCATTTGGCCTATGGTGGGGGAAACATATGGCAATGCAGATCCTAAGGCAAAATGCATCCTGTGGGTGTTCTGAACCCTTTCAGTCTCTCCTCTGGATTTGCTTTTGGTTAGGAGTTCTGCTAATGCATAAGTGAGCAGCCTCACAGCCAAACTATTGGATTTCACAGCTTGCCTCTCACTGCCATTACTTCAGGCTGGTTTAATCTGTTATTTTTAACATTCTTTTTCACAGTACAGCGGACAAAGTGACTCTCAAAAAGCCAGTTTTAATTTCCAGTTGGAAAGAGCAGGGGCAGCATTTTCCACTGAGTCGACTGATTATTCTTGACACACAGCTTGATCTCTGAACTGCACTGGCTTTTTCCCCTGCAACATGCATTCAGCAAGAATACATTTGGATTTACAGAAAGCTCAAGACCCTAACTGTACAAAGCTCTTCCAGGAATGCTTGTGAAGGGATCTGGGCTTGCTGCACTCTTAAAAATGTATATACATTAAGTATAAGGCCTCAAAAGACTGCCTGGAAAATTCACCATGTGGTTTTTAAAAAAAAAAAAAAACACCACCACCCATGCTAGAAGTAACTTCCTCAGTGGCTTCTACTTTTTCTTCCTCTATCTAGAACAAAAAGAAGATTCCTAAGCACTGATGCCTGCAAAGAACAAAGCAGTACATAAGAGAAAAAGTTTAACTGGATACCTGGCCTATTTAAGTAGATGTAATGCTTTGTTGAACACAGTAGAAACTGGATATTGCCAAGTAATCTTAAAGAATCTTACAGAGAATTCAAAAGCAAGTAAACTCAGAGATTAGTGGGGGAGAGCCCATGAAAGACCTGAGCAGCTTGACTGTCAACCACGCTCTAGTCATTAAGAGCTGCCTACCCTATTGCCACTCAAATGTCAATCAGCAGTCCTGCATTGTCTATATGTTAAAAATACAGCACTGCAGCTGGACAAAGAAAGATAGACAATTATAATTTCAGTCTGACTTCAGTTATTCCAAGGGTGGAAAATGACCTCAAAACTCTCACAGCAGGTTTCAGCTTGTCTTCTCAGCCTGGCCAACACAAAGCTGCTTACCATTTGCTCATCCTCTTTAGCAGCCCAGGCAGGATTCTGGATCTGGTCACTAGCCTCCTTCATCAACCGCAACTGAACATGCTGTAGATAGGCAGAGAAAGCCTTGCGAGCTTGCACTTTGCTGTGGACCAAAAGAATCAGTCATCTATCTTCAGAGTAGTAATGGGAAGAATTACAGCAGTCAGGCACAGCTTACAGACCAAAGTACAGTCAGCAAGGACCTCCTAGGTGCACATATGTTGAAGCTCAAGTCAAGGAAGGCCCCTCCACCCAATCAGTACTCTTAAGGAGACCTTTAGTTCAGCAAGATGGGGGTGCAGGTATTGCAGAAGACAAAAGACAGCAGACTATGACCATATCTAAAAATGAAATACTCACCTTGTGTAATGGTTTTGCCCAGGCCACTCCCCTGGTAGCCAGCTTGTAACCAGCTTGTAACCAGGGAAGTGGTCAGAAGGTCCCAGTATTCCATGCAATTCCACGTGACCAACAGTATAAATAAGGAGAGCAGGAGCCTGCTCGCTCTCTTCCCTCCGGTGGACTCAGAGACGCAGCTTCTCTGCTATCGGTCCTGCCCGTGTGGGGGAGTGAGGCCTTGTAGGCCTTGTGGAGCAGTGGTTCTGGCACTTCGACAATAGTAGTAGTAAGATTTATTTTCCTTAAGCTCGCATATCTGTTTCGGTCTCTCCTCTTTGTTTTCTTTCTTCCCTTGTCCGTTCTTTCCTTCCCTTCTCCCTTTCCCTTCCCCTCCCAGGGGGGTGTTTTGGGGGCTCCCTTCACTTTGTATATGGTATTATTTAGATATATGTACTAATCTCTAATATAATTTAATTATTTTGGACTCTCTAATTGTCCTATAGTGTTTTTCATTACTCTGAGAAGGAAGGGAGGGGGGGAAGAAAGCTTACACTGTGGGTTTGGGTATTTGGCAGAAAGCCAGGTCCAAACCATCACACCTTGCCTTTTCACAGCCTCAGTACTCTCCTCCAAAATTCAGTAAGATGAACATCAGCAAAACTGTGTATTTTAAAAGGCTCTCTTTGGCCTCTATCTTCACAAGCATTTTGAACACCACAACAACAAACCATTAAAAAAAGGGCTTGGTACTGGAGCCAGACTTATAACAGAGATCCTGCAATTCTGGAGTTGTGAAAATTTTGAACTCTCTGTGAAAGTGAGATCTTCCCCTGCTGGCCCAAGGACACAAGCCAAATTTCATTGAGCAAGGCACCAATGAAGAATGAAAGATCATCAGCAAAATCTGCTGTGCAGCTGGCTGAACATGCTGGGAAGCTGTGAGCATGAACTGAGGAGAGGACTCGAGGGGACACATCACTTCTCATTCCCTCCCAATGGTAGTCACTTTAGCATAATCATCTGTTATGAGAGAAATTGCTGAAAGCTTTGCCTAATTCTGTTCATTGTCATGTTGGCCTAAACCCTCTCCTCCAACATCCTGCTCTCCCAGTCTCCACTCTTCCTTGCACTTTTCCCCATAGTTGCTAGAAGCTGTCCCTTGAATTTCCAAGCATGGTTTCTCCTTTCCCTTTCGTAAGGATGTAGAAGCAGATGAGGTTTAGAGTCAGTGAGAGATTATTCTTCTATCACAGACAACATCCTAATATTTTCTATAAAATGATGAAGTTTCATCTTAAACAGAGTTTTCAACCCATTACTGTCCTGGCATATTATTCCAAAACTTACTGTTCTAATAATTCAGAACTTTCTATTACTGCCTAGCTTCATTCATGAGCAGTTTATATTTGCTTTTTTTTTTATCCTTCAACTTTGTCCTGCATCTTAAATGATTCCATCTCTGATGAGGTCTCCTATCTTGAATTTTTTAAAAGCAACTACATCCTTTCATAGTTCTCATTTTATTAGTGTGAGCCATCCACATCTTTCAGTGTCTTCTAACAGAACACCCACGCTGATGACATAATAAGACTAGCAGCTCATCTCCACCTGTTCCAGTCACAATTTATCTTCCATGAACAAGGGTGATAGCTGTTGTATACAATATTCCACATAAAGTCTCAGATGTACCTCAACTGATAAATTCTAGACCACATCTGGTGTTTTCATGCATGTATGAACTAGAGCTTTGCAAACTTCCTGTGTTAACAAGCATGCAAAGATATTTTTCTTTATAATTAATTTCTAGTTGATGAGTACCCAGATGATAGAATTTCTGCTGTAGATTATTAGTTCCCAAAAATACATTCCTGCATTTTGTGCTACTGAATTTCATCCTAGTTAACAGTATTCCTATCCTGAAGGTCATCCAGTTCTTCTAATATTTACTCCACTACTTTTCTCTCATAGTAATAGCCCGCAAATCTTTTCCATCAGCAAATTTCATCAGTACATTTCTACTTTTTGTGTCATTCTTGAATTGATTATTAAAATCAGCTTCAAAGTGATTCCTGAATCACAGAATCACAGAATGTTAGGAGTTGGAAGGGACCTTGAAAGATCATCTAGTCCAACCCCCTGCCACAGCAGGATTCCCTAGACCAGGTAGCACAGAAGCACGTCCAGATGGGTTTTGAATACCTCCAGAGAAGGAGACTCCACAGCCTCTCTGGGCAGTCTGCTCCAGTGCTCTGGCACCCTCACTGGGAAAAAAAATTGTTCTTGTATTCACACAGAACATCCTATGCTTCAGCTTACAGCCATTGCTCTGAATAACCTCACCATTTTTTCTCTACTTGTTTTCTGCTTCTTAGGAATAATCTTAGATGCATACATGGTCCTCGTGACTTCACGTACATGAGTCCCTAAAACTGATTAAAAACTCAGTCCAGCAATTTCGTGTTCCAGTTTTATATGCCTGTAGATTCCATGAATACAGTGTTACATAGAAATCAAACAATATAGTAGCACTTAGAGCAATTTAAATAAGAAATTAAAATAAAATACATTACAGTATCTATGCATCTGCTTAAACATTAGCTGTTGATGCTTCTGGAAGCATGGTCTTCCATGCCAGGCCCAAAGAGGGTGCATTCACAAAGAGTCTCAAAACTAACATCCTCTGTTGATAGCTGTACCAGTACAGCAGTAACCAAAGCATGACTAAAATATCCAGTTACAATTCTGTCTTCCAGTGAACTCCAGAATGCACAGCAGGCCTTGTAACACCTCCAAGCTCTGCATACTGCTAGACACCATGCCTACATTCTCTTCCCACATCTGCAGGACACTAGGAAAACACTCTGAATCCTGATTAATATTCTATACATCAAGCCACCACATATCAGAAAAGGCTCAGGAACAAGTAACTCCCCTTTTTTTTTTTTTACTTCCCTGAAAATGGCACAACTGGGAAAGATGTTCTGTTCAACTGTCACCTCTTCACCAGTAAAACCCAACGTGTGGAAGGCAGAAAAAATGCCTCATCAGGCAGACTAAAGGAAAGAAAACTCCTACCACTTGCAAAAACTGACTGGAACAGGCCTGGATTTTTTCAATGAAAATTTCATTACAGAATGACAAAGTGGTAGGGGGTTGGTAGCGACATCTGAGGATCATCTAATCCTAACCCCCTGCCAAAGCAGATTTGCCTAGAGCAGGTTGTATAGGAACATCCCCAGGAAGGTTTTGAAAGTCTCCACAGAAGGAGACTCTACAACCTACTTGGGCAGCCTGTTCCAGTGCTCCATTACCGTCAAAGGAAAGTTGTTTTTCCTGGTGTTCAGATGGAACTTCCTGTGTTCTAGTTTGTGCCCACTACCCCTTGTCCTGTTGCTAGGCATCACTGAAAAAGAGACTGGCCCCATCCTGTTGACACCCAACCTTTAGAGGTATTTGTAAGTACTGATGAGATCCCCTCTCAGCCTTCTCTTCTCCAGGCTAAACAGTCTCAAGTCTCTCAATCTCTGCTTGTAAAAGAGATGCTCCAGTCCCTCCAGTCATCTTTGTAGCCTTTGCTGGACTCTCTCCAGTAGTTCCCCATGTCTCTCGAACTGGGGAATCCAGAACTGGGTACAGTACTCTAGATGTTCCCTCACTAGGACAGAATACAGGATGAGTAGCACTTCCCTCAAGCTGCTGGTCAGTCTTCTTCATGCATCTCAGTATACTATTGGCCTTCTTGGCTACAAGAGCACACTGTTGGCTGATGATTAACTTGTCCACCAGCACTCCCAGGTCCTTCTCCACAGAGCTGCTTTCCAGCAGGTCAACCCCTAACCTATATCTGTGATTCTGATTCCTCTGTGCCAACTAGTTGTTAGGGCAGCCACAGTTTTTTTCCAAGCCTCTTTCTCTAGGGTCCTCTTATCTCCTCACACTCATTCACAATGTGGCACTAAGTGTACATCCTACATGTTTCAACCAACAAACTGCTAGTCAAAACAATGCAATAGGCAAAAATTTCTCACCTTAGGTTTCCATGCTTTTGAAGAATCTGCAGCAAGTTAAACTGAGATTCTGAGTCTGTTTTCTGAGGAAACAGCTCTCCTCCCTCTCCAGTTCTCTTGACAAGCTTTTTTGGCAACTTCTCCTTACAAGTAGTTTTCGCCAAGTCAGAGAGCTTTGCCCTGCTTTTCACCTCGGTGTCCGAAACAAAGTCAACAGTTCTATCTAGCTCATCATCTTCACCAGCATCCACCTCCTCTTGGTCCTCACCTTCTGTGTCTGACTTGAGGGACAGCTGTGATGGTTCTGATGTCCCTGTAGTAGAAGAAATTACTTATGCTGATTTTAAAAAAACCCTAAAAAAGTGGGGAAGGCAGTCCTGCTATTTACATCCTTTGGTTTTCTTCTAAACTCTTTTCTCATAGAAGGACAGAATAGCACCATTTCAGAACTGCATCTTAAGTACTGCTGCCCTTTATTATTTTCTTCCTCCTTGTGTATTAAAGAGTTGAGAAGCCCATTTTCCCCAACATCAGAGAAGACATTTCAAGATTCTTGTCTTAACATTGCAAATAAAAAAAGAGCAAACAAAAGGCATTTTTTTATATTTTATCCTGCTTCTTACATATATACTGACATTTACGTACACTTATACTTAACATATATAGGATTTTTTTGTACTTTTGAGTGTTAGTAAAAACAAAGCTACAGAAACTAACCTTGAACATATGACAGTAAAGATCACATACATTAACTTAACATCAAAAATCATTTTATAACGTACAATTTCTCTGAATGCAGTCAGCATCACGTAGGTACCAAAAGGAGTTTAGATAATGGCTTCAGAAGCAGCCACTTTTGAGGAACATTCATCTCTGTATCCTTTTAAATTTTTCCCACATCAGCTTGGGGATTTCTCTTTCCAACAGCTGAGATTTACTGCTGTGTAGAAGAAGCAGCCTGGAAAGTCTCAAGTTTTCATCTTCCTCTGAAAAGCTGGAGGACTACAGAGGCACTGTTGAATTCTTGTACCCACAATACAACAGCAAGCTCATCTTCAAGAAAATATTCAAATGAAAATCCTTGCTTGCTTGTTTTTGATTGGTTGCTTATCTAAGACTCTAGCCATGCATACCTGATGATCTTCTCCGGCCTGCTTTAGCCTTGCCATGACATTGCCGGCACTTCCGTAACTCCAGTGAAACAAGCTTTCTCTCATAAAACAGAGCATGAGAGTCTACAGCCTCCAGACTCATATCCAGCCTTCCACTAAGACCTGCTCTGGGAAACACAATACAGAGACATCCTTGAACTCCCTTTATACTCCCTTATACAATCTCCCTGATAATACAAGACTTCATAAATTAGACTTCTTTAAGAAACAGTTTTCCTGGCACAATGAAGACATATTTATGGTCAAACTTTGTTCTATTTAAAGCCTGCAAATATTTGAAGAGAGTCTTTCAAGTACTTCACAGAACATCATCTCTCAAAGCCCCAAAACACACTTACCTAGTGTCATGCTCTCATGACTGGGCAGCATCTGCCCATCATGCAGCAGCTCAAGGCACAATTAATAGGGAAAACTGAATTGCAAGAGTACACAACAACCTAGAGGAGTGGGAATAGAGCACATAGACCCACGTCCACTTTTCTGAACTTTTTACATAGACAGCTTGTTCTTCACCTTCTGGTCAGAGATAAGAATTTTAACATAATCTAAGTGAAAAATGACAACCTTTCTACAGGTTTGGCCTAAACCATAGGAGAAGGAGCCCTGCGAGGTTCCTTAAGGAAGAAAAACGTTTCAACTTTCTGACAGCAGAAAGACCCAGCAAAGTGCTCTTATGATATGAGTGGGAACATCCACAGAAAATTCCTGTTGTTCCATTTATCTTTTAGATCTAAAAAAATGAATATATGAGTATATGAAGTCCAAAACCCTCATGCAGTATGAAATCTTTAGAGAGCTCAGTGATGAAGCTTATCAATATGGTAGGAATGTCAAAGTAGAAGGCTTAAGAGGAGCAATTTTAAGATCCAATGCAACAAAACTTAAGCTCTCCACATGGTGGGATACTCTTTGCTCACTGTATTTACTTTTCTAAAATCAGTTTGACAGATTTCATGTGGAAAAGGTGTTGACCAGGACTTGGAAAATGAAGCTGTGGAAAACTAAATTTAGATTAAATCCTGCAAAGTACAAATTAAATAATAAGAAGCCATTTACCGGGATCTCCCAGTGGCAAAGTCTCTTTTCCTCTTGCCCCTACAAATGGAAAAACAGCAAAAATAACTTTCCATTCTGGATCATTGACTGGATTAAAAAAAACCTTCAAAGCCTTTCATATGTACAATTAAAAGGTTGAAGTTACAGAATTTCTTGAGTTCTATATTAAAGGAGAAAAAAAAAAAATACGAAAAACAGGCTCCAAAATACAAGTTGTTCTACAATTGATGCTTGCATCTGTCTGGCATAAATTGCAGGTGTCATCATTTGGAGCTACCTTCCAGATACATCCCTAAAAGTACAAGAAGAAAAAAAAAAAAAGGTACACTGCTGATGAAGGAAGAGCTCCTGTAAATATTGTATCCTCAGTCAGCAACCTTATCCTTACTCTGTAGTTACATTATTGTAGATCTCAAATTTGGATAAGAAAAACTGCTGAGCAGGAGGAGTGTTAAATGTACTGTGAACGATCCTGCACACAACTCTCAATGGAAATTCAGCTACTAACGTGAACTATCACATGCACCCAAACACAGTCAGGAGAAAGATGTCAAATCATGCTTGCATTGGTCAATAGATGGGTCTACCAAACCTCTGGAGTAAACTTCAGCACTTACTTTACACAAGGGCCAGCTCTAATATGACTTTAAATTTGAAGCGAGATAAACAAGGACCACCTATAATCCCTTCAGAGAGCAATCTAGATGCTTGAAGGTTTTGCATGTCTACAGTCATCTTTTTACTCCTGTGCCTTTTGTGTATTTGTCCTCTTTGTCCTTGGACTCAGAAGTGCAACACAAAAATGCAAGGAAGTGCCACATCCATTAGCACACTAGAGAAGAGCTGCACAACTGTTGTCATCCCTGTAAATCACAGACTGGTGTTTATAATATTGGATAAGTAAGGAATCAATTCTTTTCAAGCTGTTTGTTCCCTTTGCCTCCCTCCCAAATAGAAAAGCTTTCTACCTGTCCTTAAACAGACGCGTAGCCAGCATGTAGTTCATGGATGTCTTGTGCTCTAAAAAGGATCTAAAAAACCAAAACACAGGATGTACAAAGATAGAGCTCAACACAATGAAAGGCAGCACAGTACAGAAACAAATGATCTATAAAAAACATCCCAGAAGTGGATTGAGACAAAATGCTGTACCATAACAGAAAAGATAAAGGAAGAGAGCTATCACTTCTCAGCTGAAGTTCCTGGTGAAGCAAGAGACACAGAAACATTAAAGACTAGAAAAAAATAGAAAAGCATAATATAGTATCCCTCACAAGTTGATAGTTATTTATGGCTTAATGACAGAACACACAGTATGCCCAGCTCTAAGATATAAAACCAGATAGCAGGAATGGATTATCTGAAGTGAAGATGTTTTTATTCTGACAGAAAAGCAACATCAGAAACAACGCTTAACAGCCTTCCAGAAGGTGCAGTCAGGCAAAGCAGCAGCAGTTAAAAACAAGGGATCAGGAAAAGAAAAGGCTTTCTCAACCCTGAAACTCCACCAAAACCTTCAATATGTGTCTGATTACTTAGTTGGTTGATCTACATATACCTAACACAGAATAATCCTCAACATAGAGCACCAGTGCAACGAGCCAGCCTACTGGATTGTCATTCTTTACCCATAAAGGTCCCATGTTAATGGAGTCGGGAATATCCGGATGAAGCCTCCTCTCCGTTCATTCTCCTCTCTCACTCGACGAAGAACTTTTACCTTGGTAAAAAAAGAGAAATAAAAAAGTCAGCAAAATAGATACAATGAAAAACAAACCCTAGAAAGATCACTGAGTTTCAGAGGACAAGATTATTACTGCAGTCCTGGGAGTAGTTTGGGTAGAGATGATATACATAAGCAATTTTATCTTGCATTTAAATTCTGAAGGAGTCTATGGCTGCTTAAAATATATACGCATGCCTGGCATGACTGAGGGCAAGGGCAATACCAGCAGTAAATCTTAGTAGCTCTGTTTCAAAAACTATACAGCTTCTGACATGTTTTTCATATACATGTACTTGCTCTGTGCTGAGCAAACAACCCTACATATTGAGTGAAAGCCAAGGTAAACCAAAGATATTTAAGAGCCTACTTACCTCCTCCATGGAGAGACCTAGCACAGAGCTGCCTTGCCTTCCTATTGCTTTTTCCCTGCTTGAGGGCATTGGGTTTTTAATGTCAGCATCACTAGCAGACAGAGGACGAATACGCTGTAGAGAAAGTGAGAATCCAGATTTTTCCCCTTTTCCTCTCTTAATTTACTTTTTTAAAAGTTACATTCAAATTCCAGTACCCCGTTCCCAGAAGAATCTACACTCTAGGTCACTAGTCTGACTAGCACTACAGTCAGAATTCAAAATTCCACACTCCAGCTGTTGAAGACTCTACACCCCAGCAGGCATTAAGTGCAAGTATTCACATTCCTAATTTTTAGCACAGCAGGACTCACAATTCAGGCATTAATGCCCGTATTTACACTCCTAGTCGCTTCCAGAAAAACATGAGACATACCCAAAAGCACCAAAGCCACGATTTCATACAGAAAAATCCCCACCCAAGGGGCACTTGAGCCAGCATTGACACTCACAGGCCCCAAATACACTTGGATTGACACCTCAATGGCATCAGAATCACGATTCTCTGTTCCAGTTGTGCTGCTACACAAATAACTAATTCACTGATGAGACAAAGTTGCAGGGAAAAAGTGAAAAATGCAGTTCATCATCTGTTACTCTTAGTTACTATACTGCTCAATCTCAACTTGCTACTTCTCTCACATAATAGATAGATCTTGCATGTAAATCATCATGCAAACCTGCATACATACGCAAGTTTTAAAAACGAACAAAGAAATGCTTTGCAGACAGCCTCTCCGTGCTCCTTCTTAACCTGATGGGCAGTCCTGATCAATTCCAGTAAAGGACAGGAATTCAAAATGTCCTCAAATTAGCAGGTTTATAAAATATCAAAATCCCAGCAAGACTGAAATCTCCCAACAATGTTCTCAAGTCCCTTTTAGTTGGTCTTATGCCCAGTTCAAATAAACTACCTCTGTAAAAACAGCACTAAAAAGAGTCTAGCTGAGAAGGTCTCATGCCTTTACACAAAATTCAAATTTTCTTTTAGCACTCTACTGAGCAAAGAATGCACAGAGTCGTCTTAATCTAGAAAGAAGGGAAAAACATGATAGAAACCTTGAATACGCCCAGGGGATTTATCCCATACTGCTCAGATACAAATAAAACTCATGGCAAGATCAGGTTGTATCTTTGTAAGGGCTATTGGAATTGAATTTCATTCTCTGTTCCATTAGAAATTGCAAGCAGCTATTCAGAATCTGCAGATGAATTGCACTAGGCTGGGTCATGCTGCAGTGACTGTCACAGAAACATCTGAAGAGAAAACAAACATAGCAGGTGCCAGCTGAAACATTTTGTTAAGTGCAATGAAAACTGATTGTAAAAAAAAAAAAAGAAAAAGAAAAAAAAAGAATCTGGATGAGAGGATGGAAGACAAGCATTTGCAGAAGAAATAAAAATATCAGTAGTCAAACAGCTTTGCTTGATAATGTAGATGGCATTGTTGAAAGGCTTTTGTCTTTCTTCCTAAGTCTTCCTCCATTTCAGAAGCAGAGCTCAACAATTTTGCTTAATAACTTCCTCTAAAATCTCCTGCTAGGTAACCTCCTCTTAAAAACTATTTCCTGACACTACCATAACAATCATCATGTGAGAACTGCTGCTCAAAGAGACTATTACCGGAAATTTTTCATCCTATCACATGATCTCCTTCATTAAGGAAATACTTCAATTAAATTATTCTCCACTGTCTTGATACAATGGAGATGATTTCATTGACTACAAACAGAAAACATAAGCCTATGTATTGGCAACTCTGGCTTCTACCCAGGAACAAACTACACTACTCAAAATACTAGAGAAAAGCTTTAACTTTACTGAACTTCCTGCTCAAACATTGTTTTCAGTGTTTCACTGTAGAACTCTCCCTGGCTGTAGCACAGAAATGTCTTTAACTTGATAAAGACTTTATTTCCTCTTTGACCCAGCTTATCTTTAAAACTATAGATAAATCTAGCCACTTTGTTTTATCTCCAAATTCTGCAAGCATCTCTGGTTTCCACATCATGATTCTAATTATACTAAGCACTGACAGCAGCTGGCACAAAGATACGTCCTATTCTCTATGAAGCCTCATTATTCAGTGAGAGTTTTAGCCTCAGCTAAACTTACACAGAATAACATAAACCAGCAGAACACAGAACAAATCAGGTTCTCAAGATGATTCCATCTGTCTTACCTTCCTTCCTGCTGAGAATATTAAAAAAATATATATATATTAAAAAAAGAGAACCATCACTATTATATTTTTGCAGGAAGCCCAGCAGCAAAAGAATGCCTACTGTGTCCCCACATGGCCAGGTGCTTAGAGTTATAAACTAACATTGATTTGTCCATATGGCTTACAAGGAGGGTGTCAAATATGACATTTAGGAAGGTGGATCAGTCTGACTTAGGCTAACAATAGTTCTACTTTTTTCCATTATCTTTAATAAATCCTTCTTATGTCTCTATCTATTCTGACCCAGTTCACTCTCAAATTCTTGCAGTTTCCTTCAGATGATTATCTCACAGAAAATAATTACTTCTCTTATAGAGCCACTTGAATTTTACCAATACAGATTCACCTGTGCTATCTTTTTCATTTAGATTTATTCCATCCCATGTAGTACACAAGACAAAAATTCCTCCTCCAACACCCTTTTGGTGTGACACTTACTGCTGCTGCTTTCACCAGCTCTTCCTTTGTTTCTGCACTTTCTTTTTCATTGACCTACCAAATCCAGAACACAGTGTTGACACTGCCTTCATCATTTGATGGTCAGAGTGACAACTTTAAACATCCATATCCAATTTCTTTAAAACACTTGGGGGATTTGACCCAGTTGACCTTGATTCTCAACACACCTCACTGACGCTTTTTTCAAGCTGCTAGAACTGATGTGTTTTTCCAACCTTTGGTCTTGCCACATGGAAATATATGTCAGTACCTATCATCCATCTTGTTGGCTTCCCCCACCATGACAAGGCTATTTAGCTGCAAAATACATTTTGTAAGCAATGATGCCAAAAGTATTGTACAAGGTAATATTTGAAATTTGATATCTGCTGGAAATACAACACAGCAGCAAGGGAACAGTCTGGTAGGTTTCTGGAGTGTGTTGATGATAGCTTCCTTATGCAGCTGGTGGGTGAACCAACCAGGGAGGGGGCTTTACTGGACCTGCTCCTTATGAATAGGGAAGGGCTTGTAGGAGATGCCTCGGTTGGAGGTCGAGTTGGGCAGAGTGACCATGAGTTAGTTAGGTTCTCTATTTTTAGAGGGGTTAGGAAGGGAAATAGTAATACTCCTATCCTTGACTTCCATAGGGCAGACTTTAATTTGTTTAGTAGCTTGGTTTCCAGTATTCCGTGGGAGAGGGTATTGAGAGACGTAGGAGTCCAGGAAGGCTGGACGCTCTTTAAGGATGAGGTATTGAGGGCTCAAGAGCAGGCTGTACCCATGTGCTGTAAGGCTAGCAGGCGGCACAGAAGACCGGCCTGGTTGAACAGGGAGCTCTGGCTGGCACTCAGGGAGAAAAGAAAAGTTTATAGACTTTGGAAGAAGGGGCAGGCCACCCAGGAGGAATACAAAATGGTTGTCAGGCTCTGCAGGGAGGGTATTAGAAAATCCAAAGATCAGTTAGAAATTAATCTGGCCTCTGAGGTGAAGAATAATAAGAAAAGTTTTTTTAAATATATTAGTAGCAAAAGGAGGCCATATGAAACCCTCCATGCCCTAATGGATGCACGAGGGGAGTTAGTGACAAAGGACAAAGATAAGGCTGAGGTGCTTAATGCATTCTTTGCCTCAATCTTTAATAATAAGGCTATTGTTTCAAAGAGTATTCATTCCCCTAATCTGGGGAACAGGGTCAGGGAAAGGTGTGACTCCCCCCTAGTCCAAGAGGAGATGGTTAGTGACCTGCTGCGTCACCTGGATGAGCACAAATCCATGGGGCCAGACGGGCTGCACCCAAGGGTGCTGAAAGAGCTGGCGGAGGTGCTCACCAAGCCACTTTCCATCATTTTTCAAAAGTCCTGGCTGACTGGGGAGGTACCATCAGACTGGAAATCAGCCAATGTTACCCCCATATATAAGAAGGGAAGGAAGGATGATCTGGGAAATTACAGGCCTGCCAGTCTACCTTCTGTGCCAAGAAAGCTGAAGGAGCAGATCATCCTGAGTACGCTTCTGTGGCGCTTGCAGAGTGGCCAGGGGATCAGGTCCAGTCAGCACGGCTTCACAAAAGGCAGGTCCTGTCTGACTAACCTGATCTCCTTCTACGATGGGGTAACCCGCTTATTAGATGAAGGAAGGGCTGTGGATGTTGTCTACCTTGACTTTAGCAAGG
>VWZX01005072.1:779654-849569 GCA_013399015.1 Galbula dea
CAGCAGTGTGCCCAGGTGGCTAAGAAGGCCAATGGCATCCTGGCTTGCATCAGGAATAGTGTGACCAGCAGGAGCAGGGAGGTGATCTTGCCACTGTACACGGCACTGGTGAGGCCTCACCTCGAGTACTGTGTGCAGTTTTGGGCACTGCAGTTTAGGAAGGACATTGAGGTACTGGAGAGGGTGCAGAGAAGGGCAACTAAGCTAATCAGGGGTCTGGAGAACAGGCCTTATGAGGAGAGGCTTAGGGAGTTGGGGTTGTTTAGCCTGGAGAAGAGGAGGCTGAGGGAAGACCTTATCACTCTCTTCAGCTACTTGAAAGGTCATTCTAGGGAGGCGGGTGTTGGCCTCTTCTCCCTTGTGACTAGTGACAGGACTAGAGGGAATGGGCTTAAGCTGAGGCAGGGGAGGTTTAGATTAGATATTAGGAAGAACTTCTTTACTGAAAGAGTAGTAGATATTGGAATAGGCTGTCCAGGGAGGTGGTGGAGTCACCATCCCTGGAGGTTTTTAAGAAGAGAATGGATGTGTTTCTTCAGGGGATGACTTAGGGATAAGAGTAGTGTAGGGCTATCGGTTGGACTAGATGATCTTAAGGGTCCTTTCCAACCGTAATGATTCTGTGAAATTGCCTCTCTTATAATAGTGAAGGGAGCCAAATGGTACTCACCGATCTGGTGTTTACTGTTTGCAACTGCACAGACACAGGATGCTGCAAGAGACACACAAAGAGAATAAACCCCTTGTGTTCTCTGAGACACAGTCATCCCTGCCTAAATTGCAGAGGAGTCAAAAGCACCCTAAGGCAGAAGAGCGTAACTAAAGGTCAGAGATATAGCTAATGGCTATCATCTCAGTTCAGATCTTCCTCATATCCTCCACAAACACATCCTATCCCCATTCCAAATGCAACAGTAATCCTAACCTCAGATATACTCAACTGTGCAGAATGCATCTGGACACACACAATTTTCAAAAGCACATTGAAAACAGCTCCGCAGAATGGATGAATGAACTCAACTTTCATGACCAAAATTTGTATTTTTGTAAGGTGAAAGTTACCCAGAGGAAAGATTTAACAGCTATGTATTAAGGAGAAACAGATGCTGTCAAATAGAATTGTTCACAGAACAGACAGTGTAAAAACAGAAGTTTAAAACCTGAAAATCCAGAAGCTATTTCATTTAAGTACCTCAACAATGTTCCAGTTCCTGTGGAGAAACAAGATTATAGAATCATAGAATGCTTTAGGTTAGAAGGGACCTTTAAAGGTCGTCTAGTCTAACTCTCCCTGCAGTGAGCAGGGACATCTAACATTTTTGCTCAGAGCCCTGTCCAACGCGACCTTGAATGTTTCCAGGGATGGGGCATCTACTACTTTTCTGGGCAACCTGTGCCAGTGTTTCATCACCAAAGAAAATTCTCTTATATCTACTGTAAATATCTTCCCTCTTTTAGTTTAAAAACATTTCCCCTCGTCCTATTGCAACAGGCCTTGCTAAAAAGTCTGACCTCATCTTTCTTAAATCCTCTCTAAGTATTGAAAGGCCTCAACAAGGTCTCCCTGGTGCACTCTCTTCTCCAGTCAGAGCCACCCCAAAGAAATGCTCAGAGAATCAAACCAAAGAAGTTGCACAAGGAACTTGCAGTCCAGTCTGGTGAAACTTAGAAAACATAACTATCTCAAGACCAAGAACATTACTATCAGCATTTCTTTCCCAAGAAGCAACTTTTACAATGATTAAAGAACAATCAAAACTTAAAACATTGAAGAGTTAAGAAAAACAAAGAAACTTCAAAGTATCCTTCGCAACTGAGAATGGGAACAGAAGTATCAAAGATCCAACAATCAAAGATTAAAAGAATTCAGCAAATAGCAGGTCAAAACATTCTTGAACTATGGAAAGATCTATACACCATGGCATATATTAGACATGGAATTTCCATTTAGGTACTTAAGTAAAACATGCTATAAAATTTTATCACTGGATTAGAAACCTGTTCCTAGTAAACACAGGTAAGGGAGGCACCTGTTTCAAAAGAAATTAATCCTATCTCATAAAATCTGCTCTCTCATATGGATCTTTGCACATTTCAGCTGGCCAGGCCCATAAACCTATTGGTGGTTTTTAAGTAAAAATATACCTGCAAGTTTAAAGACTGTTTAAAATCCAATGTTTCCCAGCAGCTCAATTTTCTGAGACTGTCTTGTTTGTTTGGTTTTTTTTTTCCAGAAAAAAGATGCCAAATCATCAGGATCTGATCACACTACTCTAAGAGAGAAGGTTACTTTTTCTTGAGTGGTTCCCTGTTTATCTGTTGTACCTTCTGTTTCCCACAACGAGCAGTTTTATAGTCACGAGGGATCTGCATGAAATCCTATCTATTAAATTGGCCTTCGAAGCTTTGGACATATCCACGCATCCTATAGATCCTCAAATCTCACCTTACCAGCTATTCACCTCTCTCCCAGTGTCTCAAGACTCCAGGTTTTACAAGAAGTAAACTGTTGCAATGCCTGCGAGTTTTCCCCATCCCACAATAAATTGTGATTAGTACTCTGAACCAAAGAAAAAGGACTATTTCCTAATTGAACTTGAACTACACAGACATGATGCACGTCCCTCACATGAGCATATGTATCTGCTGCAGAGCGTGTCATGATACACCTGTTCGCCTATTTGCCCCAGGAGAAATGCATTTGAAAGCCAAAATGACATCAGAGATCTCCCTGCCTCTTATGAGTGTTCCTTTTCCACAGATAAGCATGGAATTCACCTTGTAGTCAAAAACAGATAGAGAATGATTACCCCTCAGCACTCCAGTGCTAAGAAAGCACTATCCCAGCAGAAAAAGTAATGGACAGTCACAGCAAGTCATGTGAGACCTCAGGCCAAGGAACCACAGGAAAGGAAGCAAGAGATTCCAGAAATTAATGGGAAAGAAGTCTTACATTTCAATTAAAAAAAAAAAAAAAAAAAAAAAAAGCAGCTCTTTCTGCCTCACAAGAGGCCTTGGAGACATTCATAAAGCTCCAGGGTTATGGAAGCTTGATGTCCACAACAAAATGAAAGTGGCTGAACAGCCCATAGCTCAAGCACATTCCTTGAGTCTCTTTTGCAATGATACTAGAACTTCAGCTAAGCTCACTCACTGGTCCTTTCACCTGTGAGCCATGTTCAATGAGAATGACTTTCCTGCTATCCTCCTTAGCTCTGGCTTGTTGAATTCACTCACCTGCAGCTTCTGGTATGGACTTCTCCTGACAGATTCAGATGAATGACAAATGGCCCGGCTTGACCGCTGGCCTGGATTCTGGCATACGAAGCCTAGGGTTATCAGGAGCCAAGATGAGCAAGACAGACAACTCCTGAATATAAACCTAGCATTCCTGTTAACGATCACAGTCTATACATGACCTTCCTGTCCCTGTCCAAGAACCAAAAATATTGCTTTTATTTTATTTTTTTTAAACCTTGCTTTGTTTAATCCCAAACTCTGCATTGCATTACATTTTTTGAATAAAACTGAAACTTGCTTCAAAATCAAGTACTTAAATCAGTAAAATGGATTATTGAATAGCAGCATAGAAATAGGCTCCATTTGTTCAATAGCTGAGCAGGCTACCCAATGACAATTCTGCTTCTTTTAGTATTAGGGGTAAATTGCACCAAGTAACCAAACCAAGATGTACTAGGGATGCCTGAAAGGTGTGCTAGGCAATCATGCAGCTTTCACAATCATGACTGCCACTTCTAACATAGCCTAAACAGAACCCACCCAGTCAACCTAAAAAATATTGATTCGGAGGGCTAAACATAAGTCACCTTCTGAAAAGAAAGAAAGAGCAGTGTCTTCAACTATTGAACTAGGGACTTTTAATACCACCTACGCATCATAACAAGCTAGATTATTCTGGGGCTGAAATGTCCACATATAACTTCCCAGTGCTAAATACAGTTGCTTTCCTTATCTAGAGTTTTCTATTATACTCATCTAATAACATGCAGCTCATAAACCTACCTCTTATTGATTTTAAATGAGGGGAAAAAAAAAAAAATCAAAGGATATTTTTTTGTAACACTCACCTACAAGAGTGAACATATCTGAGAGCATGCTAGCTTTGATCTTCAGGTCCAGTGGAGCATCACTATTCCCCACATGCAACAGAGAACAAGAAGAATTATTTGTCTGGCCTTAAATGAGAGGAATGTAACAATATCCAAGATACCTTTCAATATAGTTTCTCTGCATTGGTCCTTAACATAGACCTAAGCAACAAGGGAAGAAAACTAGGTACAGGGGTAAAGATGAGAGTAACAGATTAATCTGCTTCTGTTTATCCGTTTCCACAGTTTTAGTCTTCTAATGCAGCAATGGCCTTATTTTAGCTCTGCTTGGCTAGCAACATCTTCCTTGAATGGATATATGCTGCATTTCATGGAGTAGATGGAGGCTGCTATCGTAAAAACCTTAACCGCAATTATCTATACCTCTTCCACATAAAACTATAAACCCAGACAAGTTAGTTCTAATGGATGGGAACAAATGATTATGGAAGGTAAAATAGATAGGAAGAGATCATAAAGATGGGAAGCATCCACAATTTTAGCTGGGAGGGTGGTAATACCAATGAATAAAGTTCAAATCAGATAGGCAAAGTTGGATTCTGCAGGAGCAGAGAAATCAGCCATGTTCTACAGCACAGTGATAAATGTTAACAGCTTGGGCAAAGAAAACAGCAATAACAACAAAGCAGAGCAAAAGATGCAAATAATTAGTTGTGTATACATATGAGCACAAACCACCAAACCAGGAAATTAAATGCTGTGGAAACATTCTAGTTGCACCTGAAAACAAAATGGATACTGTGGAAGATAAGGTTCTGAACAGTGTATGAAAAAAGAATTCTATGTAGGATAAAGAAAGAAAAATAAAAATCAGGAGCAAGGTCAGATATGGCTATTCTAGGAACATTAACTTATAAGCTTATTTATACCATCACAACTGAAATACTACTCACAGCAGTACAAGAGTACTGTACATCTACACTCCTGTAAAGTTAAACAGTAGTCCAGAAAACACACATAGTTGGATATCTACAAAAATAAATCTTCAAGTTTCCTGAGAGTATGATGGTCAGTGTAAGGGCCAAGACAACACTCACTCTTCAAATCTTAGCTAAAGAGAGTACTACGCCAAGAATTTGAGCCCAAGCATACATTTACCTACTCAAGTCATGCGTAGTGCCTGAACTCTGCTTGGACTCCAAAATCTTCAAGCTTCTACTCAGCCAAGCAGATTGAAACCCTGCTCAATAGTCTGGAGAGTTTCACAATTTATCTATGATGGGAGACTATGAAGTGCTAACAATGATGATGGACCATGGAGGAGAAATAATCAAAAAGAAAATGGAATCTCAACTGGGAATCACTTACCAGGCTAATGATGGGGATAAGTTCACTTCCAAGAGCCAGGGCTTGAGAGTATCATCAATAAGGACATCAAAACCATACAGCTCTGAAAAAACAGCACACATTGTAACTTTAGCTCATTGCACTTTTAAACATTTGAAGTCCAACATTAGTCTACCAGTTCATTTCAATATAGTTTATGTTAAATCCAGTGAACTACCTAGGGCTGAACAAATAAGAACATTCAACAAGTAGAAAATTTCACTTCCTCAGAATTAAGATTAAATATATACTGACTTGGGGGGGAGGAGGGGCAGGCAGCATACAGAAAGAGGGAAGCAGAAAGCGAGTCTCAGGAAAGAAAAATAAACTCATTGCTGTCCACAAACTGCAGTTCATGCAGAACTCTACTACTTGTTTTTCACACAGAACTGACATGAGCACAGCAGGTCCAATCTACTTTTTCCAATGGATCCTGGCAACAACAGAACTTCATTCTCCTTTTCACTTTTTAATCCCTATATTCATTGTTCCACTCAGCTACAGAAAAGCTTCTTCAACTATTCCTGTTATGTTTCTCTGCAATATCCCCACAGGATTACAAAAGTCTTCTCCTCAGCAGCTCCATCTACACAGACAACCTCCTAAAACTCCTTATCTTATTGATGGCTTGCCACTTTGCAGAAACCACTACAGAAATATTTGTTCCTTAGTTTCTAAAATACCCCTAACATAAGACATCTGCTAGATGTGTTCTGCTTTACATAGGTCAGATTGAAGCCAGCTTCCCATTCCAAGACCAATTTACTATTTCACTCTATACACACATTCTCTCCAGTTTGGAAAGAGTTGCAAAAAGGATGCTACACAAAGACAACCATAAATCAGAAACCAGGCATTAATGCAATTCCCTCTTCTAACATTAAGAAATGCAGTTAATGATCATCGGGGCAACTTATACACATTTTTTTCACAACACCACAGAACTTGCAGGGTATTGGCAGAGAAGCTTTCCATGGAATTAACCAGTTCCCCAATGCCTAGAGTGCAAGTAGGAGAATCTCCTTGCCACACTGCTTTCCTTAAATATTGGCCTTGGCCTTTTGTCGCCTGCCTGACGTTGATACTGGCTCCAGGGAGCCGGACTGCTTGACAAGATCTTCCTATGGAGACAGCTGTGTGAAAGCTCATGTAACTTAAGGGGAAGTTAATGAGCTGTAGGGGGCACATGGAATGGGAGGAAATGGCAGTAGATGAGTATTGCCTGCTCACTTTTCTAGGCTATGTGGCCACACATTGAATGGGAAGCAAAACAGCAGAGTTAAAGAGTTTGTTCACTCCAAAGAAATGAGGCTGAATGTAAAATTGGCTCTCTAGCTCCCCAGATGGGAAAGGCTGCAGTAGAGGGGGAAAAAGAAGGTGGTGAGGATTGTAAGTGTAAATATTAGAAAAGCATTTTAAGAAGGAGAAACTTCTGATAGTTTCAATACATTATTTTAAAATATAATCTCAGGTTTGGTGAAGACCTGTGACTCTTAACAGCACAGCAAACTCTAGCAGACAGGCAGCTCATGCCTGAGGCAGAAAAGCAACGAGTGGGCCTGTGGCAGCTGCTGGTCCCAGTGAGGAAGCAAAGCATTTTGTTTTGACTAGCTGCCGCTTCTTTTACTGCTGGCCATTCCCTCCCTCTGCCCCTCAAAAGACCTTTGTTAGCATTTTGGCTCCTCTGACTTTCTCCTCCTCTCCCACACTTTCCTCCCTTCCAAACCACTTGCTCTTTTTCCCACCCAGTTACTCACTTGGTCCAGTTTTACAAATAAGTATGGGAAGCCTCTTGACCTTAGCTAGCCCTGACCTTGCTCCTTGTGCTTTACATTCCTTTACCTTGTGTCTGCCTTGTTTATTAGGACAGTAAGCTCTTCAGGGTACCCCTTTTGACTCAATTCCCTTGTTAAACATAGACATCTAATATTATCTTCAATGCCTTAGGATCTCCTAAGAAGACTACTACTGTTCCATAATGCCTCAAGCCTCATGCGTTCCAGGTCGTATCTACAACCCCTAGAGAGATGTCTCTGCTACCTCAGGGCAACAGGAGCTATGCAGTATCCACGTTCTGGTGAAAGAACCAAGTCCCACAGGTTCCCACATAGGGCTTAGCACAAAGGGTTCTCAAGTCTGCCTGCTATAGAAGGACACAAACAGAAGACAAATTACCTGCAGTTTCAACTACCCTAAAATATCTCCTTGGACCCCTTCCACATTTGGAAAATACATGGCATAGATTAACCTAGATTAAACACAGAAGTATCCTTTCTGCTGTGAAACGCCACTGTCACTTGTAAAAAATAAATACATAGGCAGCACAAAGATACAGAGTCACATGAGCATAGCAAGATCAGAACCATAACCTCCACAATTAACAACTTAAGCAAGACTGTGTTTTCCTCTGTAGAGATGGTAGAGAAAATAGAATGACTGAAAGAGAAACGCATGCCTCAGGCTGTGGCAATGATAGGTTTATGATAACCCACTTTGCACCACTTTTGTTATTATAGGAAGAATAGAGAAAATTAAGATACCAAGTGTCCACAATGTCAGTCTTTGCTCCCCTCCTCTTGCTACTTCAATCCACAAAAACATTTCACCCTTGCAGTTTGCTGAAGAGATTGGAATTATATCAGGAGGTACCAGCTGTTGCCAAGACTCAGTGGGAACAGTCGGTCTTACCCCTCCAACTCCCATAGAGAAGTCAACTGCTGACCAAGCTTCCCATCCTCCCAAGAGAAGGGCGAGCTTCAGTCTGAAGTCTAACAGCAACGGTTCAGCCAGAAATTTTGGGGTTTGGTTTTTTTTTTTGCTAATGTCTTTATTTAAGACTAAGAAGAAAGGTAGAAACATGGTCTCAAGCTTGTTGCTTCTGGTAAACTACCACGTATTCCAAATTTGGCTTATCATCCTGTCAAAGAGTGCACTAGCATACCCTTTTAGGAAATATCCTTGAGGAATTTGCTATTCTCTCTAAGCCTAGGAAATAAGTCACATCTGATAGCCTGGTAGCGCAAACAATGTTTTCTTGATTTTGCACAGAATAATTCAATTCCTAGAGGGTCACTGTAATTCTGTCTTTGTTTTCAGCTTGTTCACTGGGGAAAAAGAAGCAGCTTTACTGCAAAGTACGTATTCTGCAATAGAAAGGAGGTTATGAAGGGACACAGACACTGAATAAAAGCTGCATAGAATGCAACTCTTTTGCAATAAAAATCACAGAATCACAGAATCTCCTGAATTGGAAAGGACCCACAAGGATCATCGAGTCCAACTCCTATTTAGACATGGGACAACCAAAGAAGAGGCAGCACTATCAAACAAACAAAGTTACACCAGACGAAGTTACACCAGAAGGCCTGGGCAACAGAGACCCGGAAATCAATCTTCTCATCATAAGCAGAAGCAGCATAGTTAGACACCCCTAATGCAAGGAGCTACACTTGTGCCACTGAAATTCAAGCCTTCTCTTTTTCCTTCTTATTTTTTCTGTGCTTCATATAAAGGTATCCTCCTGGCCATGCTTATAGACATCGAGCATCAAGGAGCTTCAGTTAGAAAACTCAATTGTGGTACAATTTCATCCAAAGCAGCAACCAGTCAGTGTAAGAGAGAAAAACTTCTAAAAGTACAGTGATGGATGTGCTCCTTTTTGAACATACTGCCAAACTGGAGGCAGTTTTAAATGAACTCCTATCATTTTATCTAGTGATGGTACAGTACCTGCTTCAATTCTGGTCGAGCACACTTCATGGGGACACGAACTATCTTGGAGACTGTAACAATCTGGTCCAAAATAATTTCTATTACTTTACAAAAGGCTGGTATAAGAGTTTAGGCTTTGATAAGCAAAATGCCATGCTGTGTCATATTAAGTAACAGAACAGAAGCCTCTACTCGGGACACCAAAGGGAAAGTACTGGTGCTGCAGACTTGTGCAGCAAGTTGTCTTGCACTTGAAATACTACAGCTTAACTCCCTTTTTTAGACAACTTTAACGGAGAAATGCTTTATTCTTCAGTGTTACAACAGGAAAGAACCCAACAAGAAGGTACAGAATTATTCCACATTTGTGTTCTTGCCTGCTTCCCAAGACACAGCCTGCACTTGCCAGAGTTTGTCATAAATGGCCAAATGTGTCATTACATTGCTTACAGGTGCTTTCTCCACAATAGGTAACCAGAGAAAGCCCATGATTTACAAGATGACTTCTCAACCTTTCTTCCTTCTACTGAAGCCTGAAGGACACTTAGTCACATTCCAAATAATCCTTCAGAAGCAAATTAATTTCAGAGTGCCTATATAGAATATCTCAAGTTGGATTGGATCCGTAAGTATCATCAAGTACAAAACCTTATAGTCCTCATAGGACTGCCTAAAACTAAATCATGACTAAGACCAGTGTCAAAAGACTCCTTGAACTCTGTCAGGGCTGGTGCTGTGACCACTTTCTTGAAGAGCCTGTTCCAGGGACCACCCACCATCTCAGTGAAGAGCATTCTCCTAATGTCCAATCTGAACTTCCCCTGACACAGCATCAGTGTCATTCCATTTCCTCATAGAATCATAGAATGGCTCAGGTTGGAAGGGACCTTAAAGATCATCTAGTTCCAACCCCCCTGCCATGGGCAGGGATGCCACATGCACTAGACCAGGTCATCCAGGGCCACATCCAGCCTGGCCTTAAACACTGCCAGGGATGGGGCCTCCACAACCTCTCTGGGCAACCTGTTCCAGTGCCTCACCACCCTTTGGGTAAAGAACCCCCTTCATCTGCCATCACTAGTCACTGGAGAGAGATCAGCACCTCCCACTCCACGGCACCCCCTGAGGAAGTGGTAGACTACAATGAGGTCACCCCTCAGCTTTCTCTTCTCCAAACTGAAGAAGACAAGTGACCTCAGCTGCTCCTCATAAGTCTTGCCCTCAAGACCTTTCACTATCTTAGTTGCTCTCCTTTTACATTAACCACTACTTTCTTTGACACCAAAATCAGACTCAGAATCACTCTTCCACTCTGAAGTCAGAAAAGCTAATAATGCCATCTTCCAGGCTAGCATCAAAGAACAAGAGTCTTGGTGCAAATTGGGCTGCCTTTATAATTCTAATCTTACACCGTAAATAAACTATTACCTGTGAAGGCGAAAGTTCTTCAACCCAGCACACGAGATCGTACTGAATGAAGAGGGTAACACCCCAATAAACACCTTTGGACATAATTTACCTTTCTTTATGTCACTGAAGACCAGAAGAATAGATATACTATTATTTGCTCTTCAAACTTAGGTGGCCAAATTAAGAAAATGCAGTAGCAGGTAAATCAAAAGAAAAGCCAGATGACTCCATAGATACGTATGTGCATGAGAGAAGGAAAAAGAGCATGCTGTCTGCTTTCATCAGTCCAAGTTCTTCTGATTTCAGGCTCCTCATTTTAGCCACAAGCAAAGTAAAAGACAAGAATAACCTAGTATTCCTCACTTCCATCTTCTCATCTATATGATAAAGGCCTTAATGTTATCACAAGAACCAAGAGCAGTAGAGGATGCAATGAAAAGCCAGGGCCGATTCAGACTTTGGTAACACGAGTCCGCTCATGATTAATTAATAATGTTGATCATTTCTTTATAGCTGTTACGGAAGAGTTAATTATTCCTAGGTCTGCCTCAGCACCCCAAGAAAGAAAACTAGTGCTAGCAAGCCAAGAGCAACTGTCTAAAGAAACCAGAAAGCTTCTGCAGCAACAGGGATCCTGACTCTTTCAGCTGAGCTCTAAGCACTAAATCATTAACAATTAACTAGGTACTATTTAGAAATACTAAATTACAAATAAGGAAAATAGAGCAGCAATAGATCCCTACTCGAGCTATCACTAGAAGACCTAAACCTTGAACTCATTTTACCCTTCAAGCTCAGCAGACAGTATTGTTAAATTCTGAAGGCAAAGTTACATCCTGGCCCATTGGATCATCAAAAGATTTGTCCTGAAAGGCAAAGGGGTCTTGAATCTGATGATAGCAAAAGACTGTAAGGACAACATTTTTCAGATTGAAAATGGCATATTTACATGCTGGTTGTCAAGACAGAGTAGGGGTATAAAACCAGAATGAAATAAACTGCGCAAAAAAAGGTAAGTGTAGGCAATACCTGTTCTCCTTTTCCTTGACATGTCATCTATGAAACCAGAAAAAGATATAGGATGTGTGTATGGTATACATTTACCTGACCTAAGTCTCTATGCAGGGACTCACCTGGGCAACCTAGTCTAGACAATTAAGTTCTTGTGATTTAATTTTATCAAGAAGATAGCAATTGTTCTGAAGTCCTATTCCCTAGAAGTCACAAACAAAGACTAGAGTTTAAGATACATGAAGTTAGTCATCGTTTTCTGGAAACTTTCCAAACAAGGCCTACCTCTGTACCTGAATCTCATATAGGTTTTTGAGGTCTGAGATACTTTTCAAATAATCAGTCTTCCTTAGGACACACATGCAGTTTCATTGTTCACAGCCCACAGAGAAAAAAAGGCTCTTGGGAGCCTCTGCATGATGCCTTGAAATCTTCATTCCCAGTTTTCTCCCTCATGTTAACAGCTATGAATTCAGCCAGCCATTCTGAACATTTCCAGCTAGGAAATCTTTTTTACAACAGGGTTAAAAGTGGCACAATCAAAGCGTTTCAGAATTACAAGGGCAGTTCAAATCCTTGGGACAAGGACCACCACTTAATTGTGGGGGAAGGTGGCAGAAAGTACTGAGCTCTGGAAATGCCTCACACTCCCAAGGGAAGCAGTATGGCTCCTACTTAAGCTCTCTTTCCTGGGAAGCTCTTAATTTATGTTTACACTGAAATAAATGGAACAAAACAGTTTATTTGTGGGGGAGCATCTGAGAGTGTGGTTAGTGCAGCCCTTGGGAGGCAGCAGGAAGTCGGATAACTTCAGAGCCAGGACCAGCAGAAAATACATAAGAAGCACTAGTTTCCACATACACAGCACAAAGGAATCTAAAGACACAACTGAGGAAGGAAAAGGGAGAACCCAAGAAAAGAAACTGTTAAGTTGTTTTGGTGTGCTTTTTTTTTTAAATTAAGTTATTGATATTTCTGGAGTAGATGATAAACTAGTTCTTCACTACAACAATTATCTAACTCATAAATTCCCACGTTTGCCCAAGTTCTCCACCTTTCATCAAAGGCATAAGAGTCAGTCAGGAGAAGCTAAGGCCAGAAATGTAGCTAGTTTGGCAGATCAGTAAAGAACATATTAGCCATTGCTCTTCCTTGACTCTTTATTGCCTTATCACCCCCAAATACCCTGAGATGACAGCATTTGTGTTAGAGAGTTGAAAGCTGCAGAATTGTCAACACCCAACTGCAATGCCAGGGCCACACAAACGGATTTACCTGTCAAGGCTAGTTCAAATCTAAGTCTCAACACCAAAACATAGGATAGCTTAAGCCAAGCTCAGTTTTTTAAGCACTGACTGAGACTAATTTCTAGACTCATTTCCTCTGCTCTGAAATTCCATCTTCCTGCATGTATCCATATGAGTAAAGGGCAGCTAAGAGCAGAAGGAGGCCTCTTCAGGGAAGGTTGGGAAGCAGCCACTGGAAAGCAGCAGAAGGCACACTATGGTACCAGCCGCTGCTTTCTGGACCTCGTCCCAGCATCTGCTGCCAGCGAGTTCTCAAATCCTTCTGCCAGCACATAGTTCTGCATCTAGCTTCTGCCAGAAATAGGCTTTGACGCCACCATGCGGTTCTCTTACAAAAGCACAAGCCCAGAAGCATCTACCGCCGTTGTCATTCCAGGCACTGCATTACAAACACATTCATTCCTCTCGAGTCCACAGATGCAAGTAAATCAATAATTCAGAACCACATTAGGCTAGATGGCTCAATAAAAAAATATAAAATACTGTAAAGGGATGTTTAATATTCCACAGCCATCCTTTCCAAGGGTGCTAGTGGGTCAGTAACTTTAAATTTCTGGCACTTCAAGTTCCCTTTCAAGTCCCTTTTCATCATCCCATTTCTCGCATAGGATTCTGATGAGCAACACTGCCACACAGGCAACTGATTCAACATTCTCTGCCCTCACCCTCAGGAGGCCTGTACCGAGAGTCAAAAAACCCAACAAAAAACGAAACAAACAAAACAGCAGTACCTGTCCTCCTTACAATGGGGAACACACCTTACTCTGTAGCATCAGAAAGTTGGAAGTTTCAAACAGTTCTCAAGAGCCAATAAATAAAGATGCCCCCAGTGTCTTACCAAAGCAGCTGCCACGATGTGAAAGAAAAGTTTTACAAGCTGTGGCAATGGCCAGCTCAGCAGAAACTACAGTCTTGATAATTAGGTCCTCCACGTTGGCCATCAGTGCTGCATGGAGAGGAGGAGGCAAAAAAAAAAAAAAAAAAAAAAAAAAAGGGGAAAAAGTAGATTGTGAAGTTGCATATGATATCTAGAAAAGCACATGACTATGCATATGGGGAGATACCTTTGTGAATCAAAGCACATGACAGCCTGTGGATGACAAAGCAATGATGCTTGGAAATCCATGCAAGTATAAGTACATAGACACATGCATAAATACCCTAGTGCAAAAATACTCAATTAAGAATGGTTAGAGTGAGCATATGTACAGTGCAAGTAAGCAGAAACATGTGGCAAGCACATCAGCACAAGTCAGCTGGAGTCTGATCACCATTCACTCAGTTTTAGGAAGGATTAAACAAGAGTGGGTTAGCGAAGTAAGCCCTTAAACTACAGAGGACAACCCACTGCTGCTGAGATACACAAATTTTTCTAGTGGACTTTTGAGATGACTGTTCTGTGATGTTGCACCTTCCTCTAAAGCAACTGTTCCCATACCACGATTCACAAATCATTTCAAAATGATACAACTGGTGACAGGTCCCAGTCCTCCTGACCTACAGATAACCTGCAGTTTCAGTAAGGAAGCTCTCTCCAGCTCCTGTATGAGCCTGTAAACAGTGCTCAGGAAAAAGGAATCTGAGCAGACAGAGGGAGCAAAAGACAAGAAAAGAAGCACATTAAACGTAGGCCTGGATTCTACACTGGGCTTGGGATGAGTCATGCAATATAAAGAACATCACACTTAAGTTTCTGTTTTCAAGGACAAGCATTAGAAAAGTGAGAATATGAAAGAATGAATATTGGAATCCTAGTCTGAAAAATTAATAAGGATGAGAAGACAGTCTTCCCCACCCCTCAAAGGAAGCACAAGCAAACAGACAGGACCTCCAGCAAACCCACACAGACATTTGGTAATCCTTGTCCAAAAGAACATCTAGTACAAACCACTTAGCTAAAGAGTTCAATTCAGGCCTAGCATTACTATTTGTCATTTTCAGATGATGACATGCAGGGACCTGATTAATTACTGAGGAGCATGCAAGCAAATTCAGAAGTGAATTTCTGTGCCAGAAGACAACTGAGTGGAAGCAACACAGCATGGAAATGTCTTAGTGTGCATAAACATCGCAGAGCACAAAAGCCTTGACAGCCTGGACAAGGCCAGCACTTTCCAGCCAGCATTCTGCCTCCCTATGACCAGAACCAGATGCATCAGAGAAAGGTGCAAGAAGCCTTGTAATGGATAGTTAGAGAAACCCACTTGCATTGCTCAGCAGTTTACTTAATTATTAAAAGTGCAAGGTTTATACTTTAGGTTGGGGTGTGAAAATGTATCAATATAAATAACTATATGTACCCAGCTTACTGAAAACTTATGGTGCAAGTGATTGGACAGCCATGCACACACTTGATGGTCATAAGGTGTACCTCCACCTGAAAGCCAGATTCAAACCCCTTCCTCCAGCATCTAAACGTTCAATGGCAACATCTGCAATATGGGGATAGCTGCTATTGGGAGTGTCACTGATGTCTCAGTGGCACAGGTAATTTACACTCTAAAGGATATCATTGGATTCTGCTCTGCAGATGCATTTACTCCCAGCAGACCTGGCAAAGGTGTAAAAGTGGGAGCTACTTTATATGAAACAGACTGAAATGAAAACACTCAGCAAAAACCTGAGCCATGGAAAGATGACACCACATCCATACTGGCACAGTTCTCCAGAGGTTGGTCACTCATCAGACTGAACAGGCCATGGGAGCAGTAGAGGGAGGGAAGCTTTTAGAAGGAATGGAATGACCTTAAGAAATGGGAAATGTAGTTAAAATATTAAGGAACATGCCCTAAGAAAGTCTCAAAATATTATTCACAAAAGGGAAGGGGTATGCCTCATTTCTGGGGATGGAGAATAAATGCACTGCTCTAGTAAGTTGTAAGGAACAATGATTCCCTCCACCCTGCTCTGGTGATAAATGGTATTCACTGAGGTTCTTCCCTGACTTCTTAGGATTTGCACTAATGAGATTAAGACTCAACAAAAAGAATAAAAGAACAAGATCTGTACTGACCAGCAGTGTCTCTTCCCTCTTGTTTTAAGTACCTCAGCATTGCACTCATGCTCCACTTGTTTCCATAATCTTCTACTTCAGGATCATCACTGCTAAAAATAAACAAAAGCAGCAAGTTGACACCACTAGCCTACCTCTATGGACTTGCACCAGCCTTGCACCAGTCTAAGGCAAATTGACCCAACCTCTAGAGATCAAGTTCCATTTTCCAACCAAGTACCTGACATAATCTCCACTCTTTTTGTTGACACTGTAGTTGGTCAGATGCATGAATTGGTTTTTAATATTCTTGGATGCCTGGTCATACCTCACTGTTGCAAACCTGTAAAGAAGGATAAAGATTCACAGTATTTCCTGAACAAGTGACATACTTGCTAAATATGACCTACTACACAGGCCACCCAACAGCAGCAACTAGGGAGAGAATGCATGCAATGAGACTTCATCAAATATAAGCTCTCCTCACAAAAAGTACTTTTTATTCCCAAGGAACACAATCTAGGTGCATTTTATCTTCTTCAGTGTCTTAGAGCAGGGATCTCCATTTGTCCTCCTGGGAGTTTTCACAACCTAATAGTGTACACGTCATGCTAGACACATTTTTTCCCCTCAATTGCATAGATTTGTGGTCCTCAGGCATACTGGCCACTTCCCAGTATTCCTCCAATCCCCAGTTGCCTCTCCTGTCCCCCAGAACTTACCAAAGAGTGTTTGCCCTAGACAACAAACTATCTAAACCAATCTATTTTGCTAAGCTATTTATCAAATCAAATCAGTTAAATGCAAGGGTACAGAAATGCTTGTGGTTGGCACAATACAAAAAACACCACAGGATCTTGAATAAGCATAGGAATGCAGTACAAAATTGCACTGAAGCAATTTAAACAGTAATCTTTCAATGGCACACTTCTTTAAGAAAGGGTTGAATGAATGCTAAACAAATATAAACTTCTAGGAGAGGGGAAGGAGCTTCCTGCATCCTGCAGCCAACTGCTAGTCCAGTTGCCCATGCTACCGCTCCATTCCAGCTTGCACTCTGCAGCCAGAGGGGAACTGATCATATACCTGTGCCAAGAAAAGAAAGGATCAACATGAGAAAAAGAACAGCAACCAGGTAGAGTGCAGGACTGTTTCTCTTGACAGCCATGCCAGTTTAAAGTGTTTAAAATTACATCTTGTCTAAAAGTTGCTTTCTAAAAGCATAGCTGCATGATTGGCCTTTGTCAATCTAAGAAAGCACTGCAGCTGAAAGCTCATCACCTGCTCAGTTACCTACTCCAGCCACTTTATTTGATCTGTTCCACAGGCAAGCCAGATCACTTCACAGATCGGACTGAACAGCCAGTTGAGCAAATATAGAAAGATACCAATTAACTTTCAATCAGATGCAGGTACACCTTCTTTCAGACATAAAGGAGAGTGTTAAAATGCAGAGTCAAGAAAGAGAGTTTTTTTGGTTTTTTTTTTAAAAATAAACCCCAAACATTAAGCGGAGTCACAGGATAATACTAGTTGTGGTGACATTTGCAAAGACCTACATCCAGACAAGGACATGTTCCGAAGTTAAATGTAACAGAATAATTCCAGTTGGAAAGGACCTACAGTAGGAGACTAAGGGGAGATCTCCCTGCAGTTTATAACTTCCTCACCAGAGAGGGAGGGCTATAACCCTCCACCCTTTACACTGAGTTTCACACTTGCTTGGAATGGAAGAGCTGTTATTACCACTGAAATACCAGTTACTGTTACCTTCAGTACACTATCATACTACAGCTTTTCATACTATATTTCACTGTATCTTTCTTCCCTTTTAGTAACAAGGCTACTCATCCACTACACTTGCTCTTTCCTGAAAAGAGGAGAGAGTTGCATGCTACAGAATATCTCACTTCAACAGAAGTTTACATGTTATTTTAGGAGACGCTAACGACACAGGAACAGGCCTGACAGTATGAGTGGAAAGCAGAAAAAGTCAATGCTTGTAAAATTTTCCAGGTCTTAACCTGAGATTAGAATAAACTCTTGAGAAATCTTGCAGTGTTTTAAAGGATGATTTCATTTTGGGGCTCCTTCCTTTTCCCATTTCACGCTGGGGTCCGTTCTTCTGCCAATTTCATTTCAGGATCCCACTCTCTTTCCTATTGCATTTCAGGGCCCCTCTGCAGAAGTCCGATACCTGATTCTGCTTACATATGCCTCTATCCCTATGGCTCTGTCCCTCTGAGTTCAGTGAAAATAGCTACAAAAAGAACCTACTCAATATCAGCACTTTTTAAGTTCCACTCAATATTCTTCCAGAGGAGAAACAAAAGAAGAAAGAAAAAAAAAAAAAAAAAAAAAGGGTTGAGGTCAGTATCTTCCTGAAAAAAAAAATGCATTGAAAGTGTACTTCAGCTAGGACAAACCTGTTACTCAGTAATTCCAGCACAAATCAAGCAACAATAGCTGAAGGCTTTGATACACACTTCTGGGTACATACCCTCCACACCTACTTCAAAGTAAACTTTTTCTTTATTCTTCTGTACAGAAAGTGAAACAGAAGTTGCCCATGCTGGTTCCATAATCCCTTTCTTCTCCTCAGCACTATAGCCTCAAATTGCACTCTAGATCACATCATGACAAGTCTAGTTGCATCAAGAGAAACCAGGCCTAAGGAAGTACTTAGTCAAACATCACAAATGTGTATTATACCAAGTCTGTTCCTTTTAAAAATCATCATATCTTATGGGTTCTTGATAGTATTCGTTTCTGGTAGATGTCACCAACTTCACCGAAACAGGCAAGTTCTTCTCCTACTTGGAATATGCAGAGCATAATACTAAAGGGGAACTATTATCTTTCAGACAGATTAATAAAAAAAGGAAAAAAAAAAAAAAAAAGAAAATTAAGAGAACAACCCAGAAGAGGTCACCTTGACTATGCTTCAGGGACTACTAACCTTCAGAAAGCAATCTCAAAACATGGAAGTCACCACAGCACACCACAAGCACTAGTGGTCCTGGAAACAGATTTCTTTTGCTTATGGGTTTGCCCTTAGACAGCTTCATTACCACTTCTGATTCCAGACCCTGATCCTATCTTCCAGTTCTCTGCTACAAATTGCTTCCACTCTTAAGCAGTGTGGGTTTTTTTTTCCTTAACTAAACAATAAAAAACAGCTTCAACACCCAAAGTTTAAAGCATTCCCCCCTCCCTACATAGCTAAAGGTTTTTCCCAGCATTAAACCAAAACATTATACTGTATGAGTGTGGTGGGTTTAAGGGCTCCTCCCAGCCCCCCACACACAGCAGGTAAAGGAGAGACTGGATTGGAAGTTAAAAACTAAAAACTGCTTTAATAATAATAACAGATATAAATGAAACAAAATATAAACAGGTACAGGACCCAAGNAATGAGGCAATAAAAGGGTCTCTCCTGGTACTTAATTCACACTGTTAAATAGGAGGCAAAAAAAAAGCTAAATAGGAAGCGTGAAACCACTAGCTCTAGGTTCCTTACCTCTCAATAACTCAATTTGCAAATCAAGGATATGGAAAAAATCCAAATCGCTAAAGCTAAAGACCACTAGTGCCATCTGGAGGCCTTACAAAACAGTCCACCTCAAGTTTTCTGTCTACCTCTGTTCATGCTTAAATGTTGTCCTCAAAGAAGAGCTCCTCCAAGAACTTGCCAGCACTTGCCCACAAACACATGAACTCTACAGCCATAGAATAAGGAAAAAGTTTAAAAGCAATTAAAGATACCGGTTGTAATAAATTTATACCAATCACAGGAAAGCATTCAACTCCATGTCTTGCTGCAGGCCTTTAGCCATAGTTGATTGACAGTATAGCTGAAATTACTCAGTGTGTGGTTGAAAGTCGGTAACAGAACTAGAGTTACCCTCCAGAGTCAGGACTGCCCTTGGACCACACCTAGCATCTCACTGTCCCCTCTGCACTAGTCCCACAGCTGTACAGGTACAGCTGACCGTATCACAGAGCAGCATTACAATACCTAGCGGCACACTCTCCCTATGCTAGCTACCTTTCACAGACAGCTGTAGGATGAGATGCAATTTGAAGGAAAGGGTAGCTACATTAGTGGTGTCCTGTTCATGTATGTTCTATTTGTCATGTATGTGGACACCACATACCCTAGATCTGATTATAAACAAATAGAATCTAAACACACATAAAGCCATTAAGGATTTTAGATCGCTGAAAAAAGATTTGCAAGTATTACTGTCATGTGGGATCTTACCAAGATAGAGAGTCCAGAATTCCTGAGACTGATGCTTCTGGATAGATACTCAGAAAGAAAACCTACTTTTTAACAAAGCCATTTCTCCAGGGTTAACTACAACACTCTTTCAAGCGCTAGAGGTGATATTCTGAATGTCAAAAGAGCAAACAGATCCATCCATCAACCATGTTACCAAGTAGGTACACTGTCTCACAAACTCCAAGAAATCAGATCATTGTTTCAAGAGATGTTTTACCTAGGCTAGCACAGATCATCTAGTGGTAGGAGCTTCTGGGCTATTATCTTCAGGAAGGTATCTTCAGGCACATGAAGGAGTAAACAACTATGGGGAACAGCAAGCACAAATTTTCCAAGAGCAGATCACATCCGATGACACCTAACCACCTTCTAAGATGACACAAACATGTCTGGGGACAAAGGGAGAGCAGTGGATGGCATGGCTCAAGACCTGAGCACTCAAATGGCCCCTGTAAAGCTAGAGGAATGGACTAACAGAACCCTCAGGAACTTTAGCAAAAGCAAATGTGAAAGTCTTGCACTTGGGAGGAATAACTATTCAATAGGTAGACAGAAAGCAGCTCTGTAGGACAGACAAGCAGTCTTGGTAGACAACAAGCTGAACATGAATTAGCAGTTTGCCTTTGCAACAATGAAGGCCAACTACATGCTGTGCAAAAGCACAGCCAGATGCCTATCTCGTATTGGCCTTTTTAGCCACCAACGCGTGTGCAACAAATGTGGGTAGAGCCCTTCCCAAATCTTCGTTCGTGAAGCCTAGCCATGATGATGAGGTTGATGGAAGTGATCAGCAAGCATTGGACACACATCTGGAACACTGTGTCCAGTTAGGAGCCCCTGAGTACAAACAGAAGTATTACCTAAGTGGTGCAAGTCGGACAGAGAGCTATTAAAACAGGCTGAAGAGTACGATGCAAAAGGAGAAGCTGAGGAGAAAAGGATTATTTAGCTTGCAGGTAAGGTGTTTAAGAATAAAGCTGACAGCCGGATTCAACTCCTTAATGCCAGGCTATAAAGACAGAGCCAGACTTTTCTCTAAGGTGTATAGCAGAAAAACAAGAGGCAACAGTCAAACAGCAACAAGAGAAATTCTGGTTAAATATTTTTAAAAAAACACACACCAAGAAAAATCCACCACAAACAAACAAACAGAAAAAACCAAAACAAACCCAACAACAATGAAAAAATGAACCAACCAAAAAACACCCAATCCAAACAACCCACCCACACATCCACAGTAAGAATGGTCCAACATTGGAACAGGTTGTCAGGAAAGACAATTGCATCTCCATTCTTGGAAGGTAACCAAAACTTTATATAAAGATGTAGAGCATCTGCCCAAACTTTGAGGGTCATCTTGAGAAGAATGCTGGACTAAGAGCCTCAAGACTTCTCTTGCCATCTAAATAATTTGTCAATTCTATCTTAAGGGGCTCATTACAACTGTCTGATCAGTGTATTTCAGTCAAAAGACTATACATGTTTCCTTCTCCATTTTCCTCCCTAGACCTCTAATACAACTAGAATTGTTGAAAGAAAAAAACCCACAAGCATACACATTCCCATTATACACTTACCCCCCCAAACAAAATACATGATTCTGCTCTCAGAGACAAAAGTGCTATCTATCATGGAACTTGAACACTTGCCCCAAACAGAGTAGAACACTTGTCTCTTACACACATGGATTTTTCCAGAAGTAGACTCCTTTGTTACAATCAGATGAGCAGAACTACCTTTAAGACATTAATGATGGTGCAAATCCTACTTTGGAGGCCTGCTATGCATTGCCCATTTCAGAATATTCTAACAATCTACTCTTATATCCACAACCAATGATCTTGTTTTCCTCTTTACTTTCCAATAGCATGCCATAGTAGTAACCAGCAATTTAATTTCTGATTCCCAAGAGAAAAGCCTTGCATGACAGGCATGTTTAAGACTCCTTTTCTAAAGTAAATATAGTTGTCAGGTTTTCCACTGTCCCCCTCTTTTGGGAAACAACCTGCTCATATTATCTTTACAGACAGAGGCACACCACAACACACCAGAAGAGGATCTGTTAATCAATTTCTGGTGGGATTGTTATTAAAATATCCATTTGTATTCAGTATCTGCTTTGAATAACAATAAGTTGGATTTAGTATGTGCTTAAGTCACAGCCATGCAGCCTTGAACTTTCTGGGTATGTCAGAAGCACTTATATGAGATTCAGCAGTGCTTAAAACCACTGCAGAAGACAGTCCTATGATGCTCTCTTCTCAAACACCACTACAGTTAAGTTTCTGGTCTGCTGGAAATTCAGGAGTGACTATTTCAAATGTATTTGTTACTACAGAAAGCTATTTAGCTAAATTTCCTTGATGAAGAGAAAAAGGTATATTTGGTAAATAAGTGTTCCTCCTGGAATCTTAAGTATCATTCATGACTTGTACGCAAAAGAAAACTAACATCCTGCAGGGTAAGAGCAGTGAACTACTCTCAACCCACTTACTTGATACTGTAGAAAACACAAATACCAATCTAAAATTTAGAAGAGCAGTTGCAAGTATTAAAACAAAGGCCAACACTGCCAACAACAAGTCTCCAACTGCTTTTGTCTTTAGGACTAAACAGAAGTTTATATTCTCTTGACTTTGGAGGATGGAGAATGGACACAAAGGCACCAAGAGTTTCCAGGAAGAACCCGGTTTCAAGAATGAACACACCAATGATGGTGTAAAGTGGCCATTCAACACTTAAGAGTTGAGAACTTGTTTTATTTATTAAACATGTAATAAAATCCCTCCCTAAAGATCCTACAATCTATATGAAGAAAACTGATGGGACACAGCACAATGAAATATCATGTATTTAAACTTTGTAGAACTCCCTAACTGGCAATTCTCTCACCTGCTATTGTGTCAGGAATACAGAGGGAAGCCAAGACATCTCTGTATCACCATGTGCAGGTACGCTAAGAAAGAAGAAGCTTCCCCTACCTGGCCAATCCTTCCTCGTAGAGATAGATGACAAGCGGATCATAGGATGTAACCAGAACGTAGAGGCGCACATCAAATTTGAACTCTAAAATACAATTGTCAAGACTCAGTGATGGCAAATATCTTTCAGATATCATATCCAGTTAAGTAATTCCAATTGATCCTGAGAGCAGTAAACCATTATCTGCTACTGATATAGGTGCCTGAAGCTTTCCCAGTTGAAAAGCATCCAGATTGTAAGGACTTCTCTAGTTACTAGAGGAAGATAGACAACTCAATTATTCAACTAATTTCCTGCAAAAGTTGCAGAGATCCTCAGCTGTGGGACTGGGGGAAAGAGAGAAAAGCAACTCCTGAGTACACTCACCATCTATGAGCAGGGGGTTGCTGATGTAACGAGAAACCAGGATGTTGTCTTCCAGGACAATCTGGTTTGGCTACAGAAGAACAGAAAATCCAAGAGTGAAAAAACAGGAGGCTTAAGGAGTAAGAGGACTAAATTAAACCCATCATTTTTCCAACCTTTCCCTCCTAAAGCCACTCTGTACGAACAAGCATGTCTGGAGAGGGAAGAAACAAAAACAAAATGAAAATACATCACTATCAGTCATAACATACTTCAGGTAATTAGATCCTAACCAGAAGCCTGGGAATGATTACATTGTGAGGAAACACTGCCCATTGAATCTTCCAGTTAAGTTCTCCACAGAATACAGATTTAACAGCCACATAGCAATGATGCAAAATAGGCAGGGAAAAAACACATCTGAGAAGTGAAGGTCATTCTTTTTGCTTCTTAAGTGTTTAAGCAAACACATGGAGGAGAGGTTTAAAAGACTCTGGAAGGAGTATGTAACTACAGGTGGTGAGGAAGTCACAAGCAAAGAAAATGACTCCTCAGCTTGTGATCTTCATAGCTAGATCCCAGGCTGGCGCCCAATCGTTTTGCCTAGAGAAGTTAACACGTTCTACAGAGGTTCAGTTCATTGCAGGGGTTACTGTACCAGGAAGATGCTACCCTCATACCTCAGAACAGTAAGCTCTACCTATGACAAATATACACCACACAGCCATGGGATCAAAACATTTTCTTGCCTTCATCTTGTAAGAGAGCCAAGAGAACCCTGTCATCCTGCCTTTTTATTCAAGTTTGCATATATTCAGCCTCAGCAGCAGCATCATGAGCAGGAAGCCTTGAGTGCATATCAACTTGAGGGAGCAATACAAACTTCCTTCAGTACATGACAGAGAAGTGACAGCCTGTTTTATTATCAATCAGGGAAATTTGAGGTTTGTTGCATTTCTGTTTGGTTGGTTTGCTAGTTTGGGGGGTTTTTGGAGGGAGGGGCCTGTTTGGGGGAATTTTGGTTGGCTGCGTTTTTTTTAAAAACTTCTTTGATAGAATTCTAGAATGCTCTCTTAATGGCATCATGCTGAAGGAAACTGAAGTCTTTGGGCCAAACTAGCTGAAGTGTTTCTAGAACAGATATACACAAAGGGAGATTGGTACCAGAAGGGTCTCCTCCCAGTTCATTGCCAACTACCATATAAGCCTGAGCTTGTTTCTCTCTCTCAAGCAAAGACAAAAAAAAAAAAAAAAAAAGAGGGCAGCTCTGGAAATACTTACCTCATACACTTGGCAAATTACTCCCCTGTTTTAAGGGAAATGATCCAAGTAGAGAACAGATGAGGCAGCATAACCCCCCTTTATTGCAGGGAGTCTAAAAGGGCTTGAGTGAAAATAAAATGACTCACCAGCCAGTTTTGTTGCCGAGAATATTTATTGGGATCCCCTCATGTGTTTGGCTCCTGCCCAGATGTATTTGTTACCTATGGCAACCTAACTCACTGCAACGCCCAAAGGGCAAAAGACACTATAACAAGCACATTGAATACAAAGAACCATCCCCATTACACCTCAGTAAGGGCACAATGGCATTTAGATAACAACCCGAAGATTGATAAACATTCTACTGTATCACATTAGGTTTCATTTAACTGGTCTTTTTCAAGGGGGAAGAGGGAGAGAAGGGGACTGTTTGAGGACTTTTAGGTCACATAGGGAAACAACCAAGGAAAGTTCTGGTAACATTCCCAAGGTCAACCTGCTGTCAGCCACAAGGAGAGCATGAAGCAGCAAAGCTTCCCAAACTGTCTCTCGGGGCATGAACTTACTCCTAATAAGCTGAGACTTGGAAGCAGGTTACAAGATAAGCACAACATACTAAGAAATAGATTGCTTTTGGTTACATAGCACAGGCCTGGGCAGGCTTTTCCAGCTGCTCAGGACTGCTGAACCACTCACCAACATATGGTTGAAATCTAGAGTAGAACCAGTGTCTGGTTAGGTGTTTCCATGCCCCTTGCCTGGAAGCTGGGGTAGTTTTGCAAACAGTGTTACTGAAGAGCAGTCCTTTTGCTGAACACTTACATTGTTTATTAGGTAGACACCTCGACCCCTGGAAGAGGCTACAGGTTTCACTATCCATAGGCCTTTGTCCTTCGAATAGGTATCTGGTTAAAAGAAAACAGTGCAAGTCTGAAACATCTATTTCAAGAATGCTGCCTACAGTAAAAGCTTAAGAGAACTCCATGAGAACACCAGTCTACCTTTTTATGTCCTTTTTTGACATTTTTACCCCCTGGGACTCACTGCCACTATTACAGCCCCTCCCTAAAGCCCCTCCAATAGATTCAGTTTTGTGCCCTATGCCTCTTTTTGGCAATTCTCTTCAGTACTCCCAGATATTAGTCAAGGATATTGTGAAGTTGATCATCAACAACACTGTACACAAAAAAACGCTGAAGCCTTAAGCTCACGTCGACTTCTAGAGGAGTTTTGTACGTATGCAGTAAGCAGCAGAGTAAAAAATTATATAAGGAATCGTGTGGGCCTTTTCTACTGTCTTTCTAGCTACCTCTACTTCTGTTGCCTCAGCCACTGGCAGGATCAACAGACTACAAAATTAAAAGTAATTTCCTTCCTCCCACACGGTTATTTTACTTCAAGTCTGAGCATCATCAGCCATTCACTTACTGCAGAAGTCCTGGTATTGTGTTGGGAGGATAAAGGTCTGAGGTAAGATATGGAATGTCTTGAATCCATGAGCCAGCTGCATACGACTGATGTTCTTGTATAGTCTGTCCTTTCGTGTCAGTTCATATGACCTGAAGTCCCAAAACAAGAGACTGTATCTATTTTTTCCACACATAAAAAAACCAGCCAACACATTACAACAACTCTGCCCAGTTACTAAAGTACCTGGTAGCCCTGTCAGATGCCTAGACCCCAACCTGCAACTACTCTTCAGTTTTATTGTCTCTATCCTATGGCTGTATTAATATCCATTCCCATTTGTAGCACCTTTTGCAATTCCCAGACTGAAGCACAGCAATCTCTTATAATGCTGTTCATAAACTTTAGCAGGTGATATATGACTATTTCTGTAACTGAGAACCTAAAGCACCAAATGCTTTACTTATAAAAGCAAATAAAGAAAAAAATTTTTAAATCCAGTATTTGGGCACTACAAACGAGTGCTTCAACCTACATACTATCTCCTCAGAAACACAAAGACTGTTCAGAATGACGATAGCACGTGGCACAGGCCCAGTGCACTGGGCCTTTACAGTATCATGTATACTTTTTTTTTCTTTAGGACCTAGCTCAGTTCAGTTTTTTGCAAACCAGGACAAAGATGTTTAGCAAAACATGATATTCAGGCCTTACCTAGGGAAATGATTGACCTTCTGAATATCTGTAAGGGAACGCAGCAAATAGGGCTTCAGGTGTGAGCCTGTCCACATGAGATTATAATCGTTGCTATTAGGGTGCACCTAAAAAGCAACAGTAGAACACCACATACAAACAGAACTAATGAAAAGCACCACCATTTGTCCTACAGACCATGATGCGACTAAAGGGTTCTAGTTTAAGATAACCTCCTCCACCCATTAATATTACAGCAACTCTAGCCAGACTCCTATCCTAAGCTACTATACAGTGATGCTGGGAAATAACCATGTCATATTTTTCTAAACAACCTTTTGGTTTTGTTGTTTATATAGACTGTTCAAACCCAATTTGAAAAGGAATTTAGATTTCTTCAGGAAATTTGTGAGACCTATTGCTTAACTTGGTGTAATTGAGAAGAAAATCCATCATACATACACATCTCCCAAACTGTCATTAGCTGCATACAGGACATTCATTTGTGCAAGACAGTGGCTATGATAGAAATGTGAAATAATACATCAACAGTTTTGTGAGCTTGCAAAGGCTGAGAGATTAAATTCATCATCTCACACCCATGGGAAGACATGAAGTTTTAAAAGAAAGAAGAAAAAATACACATGACCCAACTCCAGCATACTTTTTTTTCCCTAATTTTGCAGGCTTAAGGCTAAATAGCACTTCTTTAAGAGAGCAAAAATCACAACATATTTCGTGTCTGACTGGCAGGGTACATAAAGAAAAAAACCTCAAGAGGGTCCACAGCAGCTTCCTGGTTTTAACCCTGTAGAGCAAAAAAAACTACAACAAAAAGAAGCCCATAACGCAAAACCAACCCCAAACATAACAATTATCATTATCACCACTTCCCAGCTCAGCAAATAATGAGATCTGAAGATCATTGCACTCACCTCATGGAATCCATGGGCAGTCAGAATGCTTCGAACCAGACGGCTGTCTGTTCGCACAATCTTATAGGACAAGTGGTAGCGCTCTGTTCAGAGGGCAAGGGACAATATTACAGTCTGCAGCTAGAATAGACCAAAGTTATCTATGCTACCAAAGAAAAGAGAAGAGCACTATAGGACTCTGCACAGTACAGCTGCACTTAATCCACAGTGAAGCACCCACACAGTAGCAGCACACAACGAGCAAATGGTGACAGGAAATGCCTGTCCATCCTTGGGGTAATAACTCCAATGATGGCATTGAACTGGTTTACATCAATCCTTAGCTATAATATTACTGTATCACTGAACTCTGTTGTATCAAAATATAATACATGACATCCTAACTAATGCCTTGATTTCCCCCCTCCTCCCTCCAACAGCTCTTTATATAGACTTCTTGGTAACACTCCAAACGTGATTTCAGCTTTTTTTTTTTACCTCCAGTCAAGATTTGCACTCATAACTAAAAGCCTAACTAACTCCTAACTAACACATACCCCTCATTGACATGGCTAGCTTACATAATGACTTTTTAGATTCTGAAAACACAAAAACCACTGATTTTTTGCTCACATCTCATTCACTTGTACTGATCTTTCCATAAATAATTGCAAAAAAAAATGGTAGAAAATAAAGTAAACTGGACAAGGAAAGAAAGAAAAATCATTATGCAAGTAGAAAGTCATCAAATCAAAACTAGTAAGCAGCACTGGAGGTGTAAGATGAATAGAAAGCAAGTAGCAAGATTAAAGGCCTGTTGTCATACAAAAGGATGTTGCAATCCATAAGAGTTCAAACAAAATAGAGGCAGACATTGCAATACTAGAATATAGAATCACTTGGAAAAGCCACTGTATAAATCGGTTCAAACTGAGAATAGAAGATGAAGATTAGATTGAACCTCAGGAAATACGTTCTACATATAAAAATAAGTCTCAGGAAAAGAATAAAAAGTATCACAATCTGGAACCAGACAGCTCAAGAAAATTTAGCAAGTCACACTATTCAGCAGTAGACTTGTTAAACCATAAAAAGTTTCTATCCCCTGCGAAAAAGCAGAAGAGAAACTAAACTCCAGTTAGGATACAAGTTACAATTACCATCAGCTTCTGCCACCATTCAGGTATGTTTTTAACTCACATGAAAGGGAACAGGAGTTTCCACACACAAATCACCTTCTCCACCCCTCACCCCACTGAGCCAGAAGCTCGGATAGGATATTAGAAATGAGGATACCAATTACCTAAGAAGGGGAAAAGCAAAACAAGAAAGAAATAGCAGCATCTTCACAAAAAGAAGCTGAGTGGATTGTAGCTTTTCTCCAACTCAGCACATCCAAAATGAGCTCCCAGCTGTACACACCTGCACATACTAACTCTCACAATCTAGAGTGACTGCTTATAACACTGCCTTTTATTTACAGGCTCTCCCTTATCTGGCACCAGGCAGGTTTGGTCTCCCAAATCAAGTGCTGCCAGAGCAGCAATCATTTTGCTTATGGCCTTACTCACCATTGTGAGGCTATAGATGCAGAGATTTGATACTACAGCTTAATACTCTCATGGGGTTGGCTGTTTTGTTTCCCAGTAAAACCCTCTCAAAACTCACCGCAATAAATGAAGTTCTAAGCTACAGAGTAGTGAATTTATATTCTAGTCATAAGTTCTAGCATGGCCTCCAAGTTCTATTTGCAAGCAGATAGTTCCAGCTCAAAATACATGAGAAACCAATGGATGGACAGATAGACACTTGTTGCAACCCAAACGTGATAAACATTCGCCAACCAGTCAAGCATTTCCAAACACCTTAGCACTCAGAGACAAGAGACAACTGTAATTTCCTTCCTAACATGCCCTTTTCCCCACCACAAAGAGAAAGAAACGTCCAGTTAAGAGACTTCCACCTCATGCCTTCAGTCTAAAAGCTGGCACATAGTTGCACCCACCTCCAATTAGGCGGAGGTAGCTATCATTGGTCAGAATAGCTTCAGCATGAAACACCAAGACAGGGATCCGCCTGCAACCGCCACCAGTCCACTTGATACATGGATGATCCCTGAAATGACAAGGTAGTTGATATTAGCAACTGCTGAGCCTTATACACACAGCAGTTACTTCCAGTGAGGACAAAGCAATCCTCAATACTTGCCCATGCTTGCCCACCTAGCCTGTGGGCAGGACACAGGCAAACACACTGTGGGAAAATAATGGAAGATCGGCAAGGAGATCTGTAAACATGCTCAAATTACTTGAGGAGGGGAGATAGAATGGATGCATATATAATTTGAGATGTATTTTTCTAACTGTTGTCTCTCCTTGTGTGTTTGATAAGTAGAACATCTGTGTCCACGCAGCATAGGCCTATGATAGACTGAGTTACCCTATCAATAGGGCATCCCATGCTTGGGATTCCTGCTCTGCTGTGGGAAGGATCAAAACACAGTAGCGAACTACCTCTGCACGAATCCCTGAACAAGATGCACAAACAGCAGGTTTGGCGATTCTCTAGCAAAGACCAAGCTCCACAGTGCCTGTGTCCCCACTTGCGTGCCTCTGCCTGGGTGCTGCGTCGGGGGAACCCCAGTTGGCGAGGGGAAAAAAAAAATATATTTACTGTTTGGATTTCAGCTGTGGTTTTGTGGTTGTTCCTGCACTGACTCACACACATACAAGGCACCCTTGGTACTAAGCTATAAAGAGTCTTCCAGATCATCCTAGTTTTGGGTTGGTTTTGCCAGCCTAAGTCAGAATTCTGTTTAAATTTGAGGGGTTTTTTACTCATTTTAATCTGGGAGAAACCTCATGAATTTTCACAGCTACAGTTCTCTGGATTTATAGCCTGAAAACAGGATCTATAATTCAGGATGAAACATAATTGCTAGTATCCACACAAAAAGACCTTACAACGCAGGTTCCAGTCTCCAGTTTAAGAACTGCAAATTAGTGCATGCTGCCTGACTGTAATCCTGGACTCTGAAGTGCACAAAAAGGCACTCATGCAGAGCATGAGACACTAGAACAGGCTTGCCTTAAAACAACAGATAAACTTGTGTGTTTTTCCTTTTTAGTTTCTGCCAAATGCAAAGGAATGCAAGCCTAGACTTCAACAATGGCCCCAGCCAGCCACTCAGGCTACAGGTTCCAGGATACAGTGATCAGATCTGTCCAAAAAAGCAAGAATAGATTGGGAACTATCACCTCCTCAGAGAAATTAATCACACATGCACATACACAAAAATTAAGATCTGTTATATAAAATTGTAACGTCACAAAAAGAAAGTCTGTCAATCTCCCTAAGCAAATAAAACTCAGAATACTTACTACACACTGCACAAGGAAATGGAATCATGAAAAATTTAACAGAAAACAGAGGCTGACTGGTTGGAGAGACATCTCTATCTATGCAGACAAGAAGTATAAAAACTGACAGATAGAAGCAATCATCTACAGAATGTGTAAGATCATTGTCTGCCAAAGGTTTGGAGAAACTACAGAAGACAAAACAATTCCTACATCTGGAACACAGGTACCGAGATAAAAGAGCAACTTTCTGATCCTAGAACAAGTACTCTTAAGGGTAACCTTGGTCTTCTTAACCAAGTTACTACCATTATCACCCAGATAAACTAAATTCACAGCACTCCACCTGCTTCCACCATCTCAATAGGAAAAAAAAAAAAAGTTTAGAAAAATAAATCAATTACTGGGGCGTAATTAGATGGAAGGAACATGACAAACTTCCAGAATTTACACTACATGCTAGAGCCTTACGTAAGTGGGAAATGAGCTGAGGCAACAGGAGAAGAGTTTATGTTAAGTCTGCCCTGAGGATTTGCAGTAAGGCTGAATCCTCCAGGTGACAGTCATTCATTCCCAGCATGACCCTAGGCCACTTGATGCAGACACACTGTTACAATTACATTCTAGGTAAAGGCAGTTCTGGACCTTTCTGTCTATGAAGGTCTGGCAAGCCTGAGCCAACTACCTGATATAAAGCAACATTCCCCTAAATGCTTTAAGTCACTGCAGTTTGCAACTGGAGACTCAGTCGCAATATGCACCCCAAAGAAAAAAAACAGGACATACTAAAGTATCTCCAGCTGAAACAGAAAAGGGATTCCACTCTGGGAAAGCATGAGGGAGCAAACCCTCATACAAAGACAGAACAAACGTACACCAGCACGTAGTAACTCTAGGAGCTGAGTTCTCACAAAACAGTTTTTTATAAAGGACATAAAATATTGCATATAATCCTTCTATGTCCTAGATTTGCATTCTCTGCAGCAAAGTAAAAACAGAAACAAAGAAAAAACTAAACAAATGGGAATAAAGGACACTCATTTCCTTCATTTTCTTAATCATAACCAAGAAAGTTCCCATCTTAGGAACATGACAATAGATCAATGAAACTACAGACAGACTAGCCAAGGAAGAGCTGCACCTCCAACCCTGATAAATACAGTGGTTGTTTAGGCTACAAAATGTAGGTAGTCTGCCTACAGGCTTAAGGCCCAAACCAACCATCTTCAGCTTTACAGGTAGAAGGAGGGTAAGGAATGCAACTGTCTCTTCAGATTAGTATAAATCCTGCAGGAAGCGTAGGGAGACAGAAACAGTTAAGAGGGTTTTTTTCTGACTTACTCCAGCCCATCTATAACATCATCTTCCTCCTCCTCTTCTGAAGATGAGCCAGTTTCCTCCAGATCTCGAGCCACCCCAACTGGCATTTCCTCTGGGAGTTTTCATACAGCTCAGTCTCAGTAGCCTCTCAGACACCTTCCTGCAGATTTAAGGGATCTTACAGGAGCAGTTATCTGCAATAAGGATTAAAAGCATGAATGCACAGCTGAGCAGGACAGTAAGAGAAATGTGAAAACTTAACTCCCACCTCCTGTCAATACATATTTCTCACAGGACTATCAACGAGCTTGTTCCAAGCTGTAAATAACGTCCTACCCAGGTGACCGTAACAAGAAACATCACCTTCCAGTAGATTATTCCCCACCTGCCCGTGAGAGTCATTCAAGCACTTACAGATGAAGCACGTCCCTGCCCTACCTCCGTCCGCAGAACCGCAGCAGGCTGCCCACAGCAGATCCGGCGGGAAACCTTTGCTTCTCCCCCACTCCAAGGCTCCCACGCCGCCCGGGCTCAGCCGGACACAGAAACGCTTCTACTGGCTTGGGAAAAACCCTCCTAGCCCAGCCTACCCCGCAACGACCTTGCTCAGCGGCCTGCAGTAGCCCCAGGAGAAGCAGGAGCGGCGGGGACTGCCCAAAGAGCCGCGACTCCCGTCTCAGAACTGCCGGCCAACCGCCTCTCACCCTGAGACAGACTCCCTCAGCGCAACCCCGCGCCCCTTACCTACTTCAGCATCGCCCCGGCCAGCGGGGCTGGCAGAAGCAAGCAAACACAGCTGCCCGAAAACAACAACTCTCACCGCTTCCCCGTTACTACAACAACCGGCAAACTGTTATCCCGCCCCTATCACGCAACCACGCTCTCTGAGGCCCACCGCCGCCGTTTCCAGCTCCTCCCGTACCATGGGAGGGGCCAAAGGGGTGGGGCCGCCTCCGGCCAGCGAGGGGTTCGATTGGTGGCGGAGGCCTTCACGTCAGCGTGGTGCGTGAATGGAGCGGCGCGCCCGCAGCCAATCAGAGTGCTAAGCGGCGGCGTGCGCTGCGGGAGCTCGAGGGGCTCCAGTGGGAGAGCGTGGCTGGCGAGGGGTGACGGCGGGCGGTGTGCGCAGCCTGGCAGTTGCACATAGCTTTTGTGCCGAACGGGAGGATGAGCCGATTCCTGAACGTGCTGCGCAGCTGGCTGGTGATGGTGTCGGTCATCGCCGCCGGGAACACCCTGCAGAGCTTCCGCGACCACAGCTTTCTCTCGGAAAAGCTGTACACCGCCAGCCCCGGGCTCGGTAAGGGCAGCACCGGCCGCCACGAGGCCTGGAGGTCGGCTTCCAGCCGTGGGCCTTGGACCCTCCTCTGGGCTCCGCCTCAGTGTCTGCTCTCGGGCCCAAAAGCCGCTTGCTGCCCCGGCGTGCGCCGCCCTGACGGGGGTGGGGGATGGCAAGCGGGGCAGTGCGTGATCTCCATACTCTCCCCCCCTTCTTTGCATAGTGAACGGGCTCCAGGCTCGGACATTTGGCGTCTGGACCCTGCTGTCGTCTGTGATCCGCTGTCTCTGCGCCATCGACATCCGCAATAGAACGTACGTACAGGAACACCGGAGAAATCCTTCGGTTTGCTTGCTAGTCACAACCTGAGCAGCTAGCTTAGAGGGCAGCGTGGAGGAGATGGGGAATCAAAAGCTATTCCTGATCCATCTATAGGGTTGAAACCGTTCCCTTGGAAAAGCTTAAAATAGCACTGCAGGATTTCTGTGTTAACTGCTGCTCTCTTCTGGCCCTGTGGGGAGGTACTGTGTATTTCTTGTTCTGTTTCTTAGCTCATGCAGAAATTGGTAGATATGAAAACTTACATCCAAATTTCTGAGCTCCAGCTTGGGAAACGTCTTCTAATGGTGTTGCTGCTCTGTTGACATTAAGCAATTGCCAGTGCTGTGTTCTGACTGATACTCAGTAGTTATTTTCCTGTGACAGCTCAGCTAAAGACTATGACAGATCTTAACCCACTGCCTTCTTCCATAAGCTCTTATCTGGGGGTGAGGACAAGAACTGAAGTGCAGCCTGATGCTGTGGTGGGAGGCAGGACATTTCTCCCTGTGATAACGGAAGTATTTCTGAGAGGGATTTCCAAGCAGGCTGACTCTAGGTCTGTGCTAGACAAAGCCTGCTGGAAATCTTTTGTCACTGCTTCCCCTAGTCCCACAGCAGAAATCACTGTTCACGTAGCAGCATGTCCTTGGTTTGCCTAGGTTTGTCTGTGGTAGGGAAGTGCAGAGACTCAATTATCTGTATTCAGGGCATGGTGGCAATGCCAATTATCATGAAGCTGGTTGTTTCTTAGAAGGATTTCTTTATCTTCTATGTGCTCGACCTTCTGCCTTTCCGCAGCTGTGGGCCCTAGAGGGTAGCAGAGCACAGGTAGGAAGATGTGCCAAGTGATACAGCCTGGAGTGAGCCAAGCCCTGTCGCCCTAGTTCTAGGCTCATCCGGTTCTTGCCCTCTTTTTGTCTGTGCATATGCTTCTCACTTCACTGTTGCACTGCCCTTGCTCTCCCCTCTTCACTTGCCTTCAAGCCAGATAGTGCCTGTGACTTTCAGTGCGCCATCGAACATGCTGCCCTGTTCTCCCCTCAGCTGTCGCCAAGGGAGTTTTTGCATCTCACTACGCAAGGGACCAAGTGCCCTCTGTGCTGCCATAGTGAGGACATGGCAGCATGCAGGCTTACCTTGTTTCCACTCAGGCACACTTGTGCCTGTACTGTGGGCTAAATGATAACCTTCTTCTTTCTGCTCTTCAACAGCCTCTATTACACAACACTCTTCACCTTCTTTTTGGCCCTTGTTCACTTTCTCTCCGAGGTCTTCATTTACCACACTGCAGCCTTGACAATTGGAGTTATGGCACCCCTCATGGTAGCAAGTAAGTAGAGGTCTGCATCCTCCCCCAAAAACTTCTTGGAGCTCTGACCCCCCCATAAAAACTCTCAATGGGGCTGTGAGCTAAGGGCAAGGGAGGGTATGGTGAGAGGGAATGCCTTATCTGCTGTTCAGTTTTCTACACAGCTCATCCTTTATTTCCATTACAGGTTTCTCTATCTTGGGGATGTTGATTGGGCTGCAGTACCTGGAGGTAGAAGCACTGTCACAAAACAAGAAGAAAAACTGAAGCTGAGGGCTCTGTGTAGGTCAGCATTATCTCCAATCTTCACTGCCAAACTTCCAGTAAAGCTCAGATGAACTTCTCCAGGACACCAGTCCCACCGGCAGATCAATGTAGGACTCTCAGTCATTCTTCATTACCAGTTGTTGTTTCTTGTTCAGGCAACATTTCAACTGACTGATGTCAAAGACCAATTCCCAGAGGAGTTTATGTTAAAGAGAAGGGGGGCAGTTGATGGCTGCCTCCCCAAAGGACAGCAGGCACTGTTTTGGGTGTGCCCAGTGCACTTAGTCCCAGTGTACCTATGGGGAGGCAGTGTAGAGCTACCCATGATCCACTGAACACTTTGGACCAGAGAGAGAGAGAATGTGTGCTGCCCCAGCACTACTGTGTAACTTGCATGTGTGTGTTCCTCAGGGGCCATTTCTAATAAATGACAGAAAACTGCAGGGCACTATGTCTGTCTTTCTGCTACAAAGCAGCAGGTGGAAGAAGTACAGCCATAGAGCAAACAACAGTTTCTACTGTGTGTTGCAGGATAAATCATCTCTCTTTACACAGGAGCAGGTAGCTTAGACCTAGATGTAATAATGTCCAAAGTAGATTGGCAGTGAACAGAAGGTAAGGCAGAACCAGCAGGATCTCCTAGCTGGGGAAGATGGTGCATATGCAGAAGAAAGACTTAAAACCACAGAAGGGAGGAAAGGAGCACAACAGTAGCATTGAGCAGGATGATAGTTTTTCCATTCTGCAAAACATTTCAGGGTATTAAAAGAGCTAGATACAGACAGACTGCTTCAAACATTTAATATGAATGTGTCAGGTTTCATTGTACGCTTCAAAAGTTTTTACTTTATATAAAAACTTCTATGGAAAAGCCATTTTAGACCACAATCCTCAATCCCAAACTATCAAAGATAGAACTTGAATTTTTTTTTTTTAATGTGTCAAAAGACTATAATTTCACCTCAAAAAGTGTTTTGTCAAAACACACAAGAAAATGATATGTTAGAGAGAACTATTTTTATCCATTCCACCTGGCTGTGGTTTTGTCCCTCCCTTCCCCCAAATGACATATGCATAACTGCCTGATTTAAGGAGTATAAGGACACTTGGTGTCTCCACCAGTGGAAAGATGCTGTAAAGGAAGGAGAAGGGTTAGAAGGATCTACATTTCTGTTTAAAAGATTTGTGTTTAAAACAGCAGCATACAGAAAAGCAGGGTCTACAAGACAAATGCTGGTAAGAGGGCTGCCTTACTTTTTCTCCATTATAATGTGGGAAGCTTCCACATCACAGCAAATCTGGATTCCCATCATACAACACCTCTGTGGCTGTGTAGAGCAACACAACCTTGGGTAGTTGTCTCAATATAACACTTCACAAAAGTTTATATGTGGTGTTAAAACATAAAAAAGGCACTTTAAAGAGGAAGACAGCCCAGGTTTGACTGTGGTTTGACTAATTCCTGTTGCTAGTAGCTGGGATTAGGCTGTAGCTTCAACATAAACTGCAGAACTAGTCCTTCCCTCCAGGTAGAGGTATCCAGTATCTCTCAATTACTCCTAATATATAGGAACATCAGGACAACCTCAGTATATTCTGATCATAGGTTTATCCATAAACTAAGAGTGCTTCATCTAGGACAGCTACATACTAATTTACCACAGCTGCCAGCAGCAGATGCTTTGCACTTGCTGGTGATGTGCTGAGGCCTCTATTGTCACAGGTGTAACACTGGGCATCACAGTCACAGAGGCAGAGCAATCTCTCTTCCCAAGAGCTAGCTGAAAGCTCTTCCTGGGCTACTCACAGGGTAAGTGTGGTCCAGCTTCTGCATTTCATGTCACAGCTTGCCAGTGAGAGGAGACACAGCCACATGCAGGGTGCCATCCTCATGCTCATAATGGGATCGGGGGGAAGTACTTTTCCTCCGAAGCAGCAACGTCTTCAAAAGAGGAAGATGCAGAGGTATGACTGAAGAGAGCAACTCCCTTCTTGTTTTGCTCTTTCACTTTCTCTACAAGCAGTTCACTGGGGCTCCTGTCCTGAGGCTGCCCCCCCACATCCACCATGGCACACATGTAACAGGAGGACAGTGTAGGTAGCAAAGATGGGAATGAGGGCAGCTGCATCTCCCAGCTCTGCCTCCTCCATTTCACAACTTTGATTCCTCAAGAACTATGGGATCAGTGCGGTCTTCTGGTCTCACTTTCTGCAAGTCAGACAGAGAAGAACAGTATGGTTATGATCCTGGATGGCCAGGCACAGGCTTCAGAGAGACCACCTGGTCAGGCTGGCTAATTTGCAGCTCCCTGCTAGTGTAAAGAAATCCCAAAGAAGTATCACTATCCTCAGAGAGGGCAGATGGTTCCCTCCTTATTCTCCAGACCCTTCTACTGCCCAAACAAGGGGTACTGGGAAAGCAGGGCAGAGCAAGGGTCCCACTTCCCTTAAGTTACTTGCTGTAGCCCTCAGATCACAGTTAATTTACAGAAGCTGTACAAAGCCAGGTATCAGCCGCATAGCCAGCTCACTGGAGACATTTCTGTAACACAAGATCAGCCTTGAAGCAGTGAAGCTGCAGAGGCAGTTCCCTGGGCAAAGGAAGGAACTAGGAGTTCCTCCTTCGTGCCATGGGGAAGTGCAGTGTCTGTGGAAGCGCCAGAGAGAACCTGTACGTTGTGCACCCTCAGAAGGCTTAGCACAGAAGCTAGCTCCTCTCTGTCCTTACTCCAGCATGTCTGAGGGCTTCTTCAACTCCCAGGCAAGTTGCTGTTTCTGCTTACCTTCAAGTCTTTTCATCCCCACCCCCCATTCAGGGCCTGCACACTCTGCCCTGCTTCTTTCTTGTCCCCGGCTTAGACTTATGACTGGGAAAATTCCACAGTGGTACAGATACAGCCTTCTTCAAAGTTCATTACTTGTATCTTAAAGAGCCATAAGAAATGAGGCGAATATACACAAGTTGTTTTCTGTATAAATCCTACAGAACAATTGATTACTTGAACCCTCCTAAAATTTCTTCCTTAAGATGGAGGGTACTGTAGAACCATTTCCCAGAGGAAAAGCAAGAACAACCAAGACTGCTACTTAATTACCACCCTGTCCTGGGCAGCTAGAAACAGCTGAACTTCGGCAATTCCAGTTCAGACTTCTTGGGTAGAGCTTGATGAGCATCTCTGCTGAGCCTTTCTGGGGTTTGTTAGGATTAGACCTAAGACTTCTCCTTTCCTCAAGGGATTTCAGATACCTTTCCAAGTTCTGACTCTACTTACCGTGAGACAACCTGGTTGTCACCAATCAGAAGACAATAAATGTGGAGTCTCCCACAACCTAAGCTCTGAGTAAACTCACTGTGGGTCAAGAGTGTTATCTGAGGCAGTTGGCTTGCTCACCAGCTGTGTCAAGATGCTATCTTCCACATGCTTCAGGAACCTCCTAGACTGTTTCCTTTCTGCTGCATTGTTTTTCCAGCAGATATCTGGTAAGCTGAAGTCCCCCACGAGTGTAAGGACTAGTGATTGTGACGCTTCTCTCAGCTGCTTAAAGAATATTTTGTCTGCCTCTTCATCCAGGCTGGGTGGTCTATAACAGACTCCCACCATGCTATCTGCCTTCTTGGCCTTCCCCCTGATTCTTACCCATAAATACTTTAATCCTGTAATCATCATCATGAAGCTCTAAACAGTCAAAATGCTCCCTAACATACAGGCCTACCCCACTGCCTCTCCTTGCTTGCCTGTTCCTTTTGAAGGGTTTATAGCCATTCATTGCATCACTCCAGTTGTGTGAGTCACCCCATCTGTTTCTATGATGGCAACTATATCACAGTGTTCCTGATGCACAATGGCTTCCAGCTCTTCCTGTTTGTTGTCCATGCTGCATGCATTGGTGTAGATGCACTTCAGTTGGACTGCTAATCCTGCCACCTTTCTAGAGGGAGAAGTCCTACATAACCACTCTCAAGCACTTCAATGGGTTCTCAATAACTCTTGTGTCTTTGCTTCCACATGGATCTCCACTGAGACTGCAGACCAAAGGACCTCACTTAGCACACCATCCACCAAATACTGGTGTGCTGCCCATAGGCTCATCTAGGCTGCCCATGGTGCTCCTGGAGTCACCATCCCTGGAGGTTTTTAAGAGGATAGATGTGTTTCTTCAGGGGATGATTTAGGGGTAAGAGTAGTGTAGGGCTATCGGTTGGACTAGATGATCTTGAGGGTCCTTTCCAACCGTAATGATTCTGTGTGATTCTGTAATGAGCCCGGTTTTATCCCTTTCCCTCTTCAAATCTAGTTTAGAGCTGTTTCAATGACCCCTGCTAACTCCTGTGCAAAGATACTTTTCCCCCTTTGAGACAGGTGTACCCTGTCTGTCACTAACAGACCTGGTGTGTAAAATGCCCTGTGATCAAAACAAACAAAATTCCACCAGTGACACCAGGCTCAAAGTCAGGTATTAATCTGCTCGCTCTTCCTGTGTCTTCCCTCATTACTCCCTGCGACTGGAAGGATAGGGGAGAGCACTACTTGTGCTTCTGATCCTTTAACCCAAAGCCCTGAAGTCTCTCTTGACTGCCCTTGGACTTCTTTTTGCAACTTCCTCAGTGCGTACCTGAAAAATCAATGATGGATAATCATCTGAGAGCCATACCAGGCTTAGGAAGCTTTCCCTTCACTTCTTTAACCTGAGCCCCAGGGAGGCAGCAGACTTCCCTAAAAAGTGGGTCTGCATGTTAGGCCTTCTGTTTCCTTCAGAAGGAAGTCTCCTAGGACAATGACTTATCTATTTTTTTCTTTATGGAAGTAGTTTTGACACAGGGTGTGTACAACAACACACCTGAGCCACAGTGTCTATTTTGCAACTGGGATGTCAGTGGTAAAACTGGCAATTGTACCAAGCTAGGTTTGCTAACAAAGGTGACGACATAAACTTCAGCCATCAAAAAAGTACCAAGAACACCCCAAACAGGCTTGCCTAGGTCATGTAGCTACAACTTCTCAAGTACTTGGTCCCAAATCAACACCACATGTGTACTCTGCTAAAACCGCCACAGACAGCAGAAGGGAGACAGCTTTGGAAGCACTCAGCCTGGAGTCAAATCTCTCCATGCCCATGGGACTCTTCCTCACACTTGCATCAAACCATGACAGCTTCATACTCCCTGTAGCACATGCTCTATTCTTAACAGGATTAAGGTTGCTTTTCCCAACAGACTCACTCTGCTTTTGCCTGTTAGTCCTGTTGGCTGTGGTACTCAGTGACACAAGCACTTGATAAAGACCTTGAAAAGCAAAGGGTAGCATGGTTAACTTCACAGATCAACCAGTCAGTGCGAAGCAGGGGATAGGGAGTAATAAAGCATTATACCCTAAGCAACAGCTAAGAAAACACCAAGTGCCATTGAGATTCATAGATCAACAATCACAGAGCTTTACAATTTTCAGGCATTCTCATACCAAGAGGCACCAACCCAATGACTTCGTTATTGCTAGATATTTTTAAACTTCCTTTTTGAAGGTGACCATTCACCCTGGCTGTTATCAAAGCCAACTCTTCTACAGGGCTCTTAGTATCACTTCCAGCCAAGGATCTAGACAGTAAAAAGTTAAAGTGTCTGAATGCCTGCACCTCCTTTCCCTAATAACTTACTGACAATGCAGTTCACCATCTGCTCCAGCACCAAGCTTTACCTTGCTGCACCTAGTTGAATCCCTATGCCTTATGTGACATGAGTCTGGTGGGATCTCCACTCTGTTCTTGGAAGGTGTCTCATCTTTCCTCTCAGGTGGGTATCTGAGAAGGCCAGAAAGATTCTCAGTACTCTGTGGCCATTGGTGTCACCCTAGAAGTGCCATTGGCTTGGTGCCTGTGCCACACATTCAGAGAAGCAGATTAGTGCAATTATCCTACCTTTATGTATGAGCTAGTGAGCAGCAATGGGAATTCATGGGGTTAGGGTTACAAGTTACAGTCCCATAATCCGTGATCTGATTGCTGCTTTGGAGTCTCTGTAACAACAGCCACAAGTCACCATCCCAGAAAAGATGGAGGCAAGTAGGGAGGGAAATGAAAGGGAGGAGAAATAAAAAACAGAAACAGGCAAAGGAAGAAACCAGCAACATCACCCAAGCATGTGTAAGGCAGCTGTGCCATGTAGAAAAGCTCCAGCACCTGACTGTCAGAACTCTCCACAAAGGCAGTACACAATGCCCAAGCCCACCTGGCTCCTCCTCTGACTGAGGCATCCATGCTAGTGCAAAACACAAGGTTCAGCCCACTTTCTGTTGGTCAGGCACCTGAGGTTGTTTGTTAAGCTCGAGAAGTACTCAGGTGAGCTCAGCCATTTGCAGGCCACATTTGACGATGTGGTGGAGTGTTTATTGTGACTTCCTTGGAGCGTAACTCCTCAGGGGAAACAAACTGCCAGTTAAGTTTTTGACTGATTGAGACCTATTACCTCACACACATCCCTGTAATTCTTACTGCAGGCAGTTTTGGAGGCTTTTAGGATTATAGAAATAAAACCCATATCACCTTTGCTCTCGTCTCAATGCCTTGCCCCCTCCAGCAGTAACCTCTTAAAATTACATTTATACTAAAAATAGGTTAAGCAAAAGTGTCCAATTCCTTACATGAAAGAAGTGCCTGACAAAGGGAAAGGACCTTGCTACTGCTAAGCATCACGTTTGCTCCCAAGGGACCGTGATATTTCCTAGGCCATACACATATGTGTTACGAATAAACTCGCAATGCCACCAGCACATTTCATTATAACTCCACTGCTTCAGGGCTTATGGAGGATGGTTTAGCCTTAAAATTAATCTGCCTTTAACTTTAGCACTGTTAATCAAGGGATAAAAGCAGTCTGGTCTATATCAAAACAGACTGGTCTTTACCCAGCTCAGCTTAACTGTGTTCCAGTTAGCCCCATTCACACCAGGATTCTGGGAGAGCAGTTGTCTTCTAGCTTGGTCCCGTAGACCATGATGCTCACCACTGCTAAAATCAGTCAAAGTTGTAAGCCTCAGAGCAGAAAAAAGCAGTAATTATTTTTAAGTTATGGCAATGGGGGGGACACACCTCCTTTACCCAAACTAGATAAATTTTACAGCCGTACCCCCCATCTAGGCTTGAATTACACGTGCAAGAACTACTCAAAGCATCATCAATTCCCTTTGCTTGTCCTGCCTTCTACATTTGTGCTCAGGTAGTATAGTAATAATAACAACAAAAAATTACAAAGCATGTATTTTGTAGTTGAAAATCCACCCTCCTGAGCAGCCAGTAGGAGCAGAGCTGCTTCTTGGACCTTCTGGTCTCCCTCCAGATTGGACTGGTTAAAATGTCTGGAGGAAGGCAACACTGTCTTCTAAAAAGATCTGAATTGAATCAGCAGAGAACTGAGCTTATGTGCTTTGCTAGTCACAGTCACTGATGGCTTCATGAATGTTAAGTGGACATCTCTACTAGTGTCCTTGAAGAGGAGATCACAGCAATAAGGCAAAAAGCTGCAAACAACCACCAGTTCCCTCCCTTTCCCTGCAGTGAAAGCTTCTAAGAGTATCCACTGCAATTAGTTCACTGGAGTCCCTCTCCTATATGCAAACGGCTACATTTATTGCACAGCATGCCACAGGTACATCACACTCCAAGCTCTGGTGTGCGCATATGAACTAACAGTTGTCTACAGGACTGTGCAAAGTGTGGGGAGCCAGGCTGTTCAAGCCCTCTTTTGGGCTTTGCCACCTAACTTCCTTCAGTCCCATACACTGAACACCGCTTGGCAGCTAAGGACAGGGAATGACTTCCTAGGGGCCTGGAATAATAGTTACCCAGCTCTAAAGGAGTTGCAAAGCACTGGAGGTCTCAGTACATTGTCAGGGAAGAGAAGCAAGCACAGCGCTACCTTACATCTGTCCCTAGTCAATACGAAGATGTATGAAGCCCTGCAGACTCACAGAGGACCAGAACCTACAGATTCTGTGTGACATTAAGAGCAAGCAGAGGTCTCCCTGGCTGACAGAGCTGGTATTACAGCCACCTGTCTGAAAATGTCAACAAGGAGTTTCTCCACTCGCTAGGCATGAAGTGGTGGGTTAAGAGAAGAGAATCACAGCTTCAATTATAACTCAGAAAGGGTCAGACCCATTTCTAGAAAGGGGAGAGGTTGGGTGTTGCCCTGAGCTAATAGCACAGCAGGGATTTAAGTGGATTTACTCACTGTCTGTTCATTATCCAAATTGGCCTGTTGTCTTCGGAGATCAGCCTTAATGAATGCTGGGAGAGAGTGAGGAAGAGAGAAGTAAAAGCAGTTAAGTCACCATGAAGACCTCAAATCAATTTCCCCGGGATTCAAAGGGGCGGCAGAAGTGACAGGAATGCATCATGGTGAGGAAGGGAAACCACTCTCCTGGATGAGGCAGAGAGCACTTCTGAAACAGTCAACGTAAAAACTCCTTACTGCATCATGTAGAAGGTGCATCTTTGAGACCCCAGCCAGCAGCCAGGGCATGAAGCCTTGGATCTTCTTTGTAACAGAGACCAGATGCTTAAAGAAGTACAGCAGCATTGCTATGGGACTGCTGTGTGGGTCCTGCCCTTTCCTGTAGGCACTACTACACACAAAATCTTTTTTAACTCATGTGCTGAGCCTGAGGGGAAGACTTACAACAGAGGAACACTGAAAAAGTTAATTACCTGTCATAATAGTCCCCACAAACAAAAAGGAACAAAGAAAGATGTTTCCTGCCTTCGTCCCAAAGTGATCCATGATTTGACCTTGACTGATGGTGAAGGCAATACCAAAAATCTACAAACAAACAAAGGCAGTGTGAAGTTGTACTGTTATTATAAAGCAGCCTGAAGAGCTTCCCAGCTTCATTGAAGTATCAGGGCACACATGCCTGCTAAGCTGCTGGCCTAGTGAGGCTAAAGTCTTATTATAAACACATCCAGATGCAGCTCCTTGCAGCTGATGGGAAGACAGGTGATCCTTAAGGCTGGAATCCCGTCTCTCACTGAAGAAGAGCCAGGTTGTAAGCTGTTAGGAGCAATGCTGGAAAAGGCAAGGATGACTTGCATCCTGACTGATTTTCCTAAGCAGAATAGAATGGGCGCCACCAGAGAAATGCCAGGAGGAACATAATTCAAAAGGCCAGGTCCTAGGGTGCTTAGATCTGCAGTACATTACAATAACCATGGACAAGAAATAGGATTCCAGGCTGGGAACTGCAGTTTAGTCTCTCTGTCTATAAAGAGGCAAGCAAAGGGAAAATAGCACAGCTACCTGTGCTGAGACATTAAGGAGTCCTGATGATGTTCCTTCTGATTCTGGGTATGTCAGCTCTGCAGCAAACTCAAAGCCCAGGGGCAGGTATCCTGTCATGAAAAACCTGTAAAGAAACACACAGAAGGGAAGACTCAGCAACTGCCAAAAGGAAGGCTGAAGAGGCCCATATCCTTTTTGGGATGCTTCACTGACTGCACAGGATGCTTCTCCCAGTATTGTCACAGTCCAAGTAGCTGTCTGACCCCCTCAGCATGGCACAGGTCTTCCTCCTACCCAGAAATACCTTTGCCCACAGCCTCAAGGCATAGAGCCAGGCCAGCAGAAAGCTGCCAGTTGCTACAAGAATGAAGCATAAAAGCAGCATCTCCCACATGTACCTCTATGGGGCATCATCCTCATCATGATGAAACAGCCACTCAGGCTCACATGCTCTTTGTTCCTGCCCATTGGTCATCTATGGGGCTGTGGCTTGGCACCTCTAAGGGGCATCATCCTCATCATGATCAACCAGCCACTCAGGCCCACACACTCTTTGTCCCTGCCCATTGGTCATCTATGGGGCTGTGGCTTGGCACTTCCCAAATTCTTTCACTTGATTACCTGCAGCATTTAAGGCAGCTGCAGCTGAGCAGGGCCATGTAGTGTCCCTGACTCTAATCAAACACATATGAGAGATAGGGGAAGAGCAGAATACTTTGTCCTTAAACTATGCAGGAGCCACACAGTCTGTGACTCTCCCAAGTCCTTCCTGGGCCACAAGCTCTGCCTCCCCTCTCATCCCCTAGCAGCACACATGCAGAGGAAAGCAGCCTGCACATGAACTTACCCCAGCACGCCTGCAGTCACAAAGACCACCCAAAGGTGGCCTAAGCTCAAAGTGAAGGTGTAGACTATCATTCCCACCAAAGACATGATATAGACAGCTAGTGTTGTTTGTCTGCAAGAAAAAGCAGAGTCAGAGTTTTATTTAATCCAGTCCTCCTTTTCACCCACAGATCTTGGTGTACTTTGGAGCACATGGTTAAAAAATAAAAAATAAAAAAGTTGTACAGCTCTCCAAGACCCTTACCATAGGCAGAGGAACTCAGAACTGACAGAGAGCACAGAAGGGCCTGCACACACAGCAGAGCAGCAGAAGCAGCAAGAACAGGACCTAGGAGTCCTCACATCCCTATGTCATGACCAGAGGCTTTGGTTGTTGTGGTGTCAGGGCAACACAATTATAAGGAGGCACTTGTGAGGCAGCCAAGAGGCTCAGATCCTACCTCTTGAAGTGGAGAACAAGAGCTAAATCAAAAGATCATTAATCTTGGACACCTTCTGTACTATAACCGATTGGACACTCTCACAAGCGGGAGCCAAGGGGATTGAACACTCTCAAGCAGGAAAGCAAAGAGAAGAGATGACAACACAGATATACTGTTATGGGCCTGTATTTTTCAGTGCTATCCAAGCCACCTTTCATTGCTACTCTTCCCTGTATTTAATCTGCCTGTTCTTCTTGGAGAGGTAGTGTACAAGCCAGGTTGCCTTCACAGCCTCACCGTCAAGCCACAGGAGTCGTTAGTAGGCCTTGTGTCAGTTCCATGGCCAATGGCAGCTAAGCCACAAGCTCTCGTCTCTGGGCATAGGGGACAAAGAGGAAATATGCCCAGGAAGTATGCCAAGCATACCATATGGAAGTATGCCAAACATAACCATGTTTCATAACCATGTTTCAGGAGTATCAGTGGGCTTGGTGCAACACGACACACACAGCAGACCAGGCCAGCTTTACCTGAGCCGAAACCTTAGCAGTCGTAATCCCTGAATAGACACCAAGGAAATCCTTCCCACATCCAAAACCAATGCTCTTCCCAGTACAAAAGGTAGTGAGTAGTCCTTCACAGTACATAGTCTTGGGAGGGAAAAAGATAAGGACAGAGGGAAAAAGAGAGGGAGGAAGGAAGGAAAGGTAAATAATTAACCTGACTGAAGTTCCACCAAGGTATTTAAAGCAGAGTTGACAAAACTTTCTTGTCTTTTGAAGTTAAATGTATAGCCACGAGCTACTTGTGTACTTTCTACCAGTTTTTTTTCTTAATCCATAACGTGTTTGGTATCAGTTCCTAGAATTCTAATAAAGAAACTAAACCTCAAACCGTTTTCACTTTTTTTTTTTCCTTTTTAATGCAAATGGCCACCTTCAAAAATGCATCCCCAAAGAGGCAACTAGTATTACACTGTGATAAAATGTTTCCAGTACACTGAATTACTACAGATAAAACCAGAATGTTCCAGCTAACGTTCCATCCTCCCTCACTGCCACAATAACTGAAGTCAGTGGAGCTTATGTTCATACACCAATTCTTATCCAAATACAGGCTTGAGACGCCAATTTCAGACTTCAGCTATCAATTTATGCTTACAAAAGGGTCACCATACACATTTAAAGTATTGAAAGGCTAAAAAACATTTTGCTGTAGAAAGGCAAATCCCTTAACCCCCAGTGCTGTACCATGTCTAGAATACATTCTTTCCAACACTTTCATGGAGGAAAAAAGTCATCTGTGAAGACAACATAAAGGCTTTGCTTACTTCTGCTATAACCCATTCTAGAGAGCTGCTACATGGCCACCACAGAGTCTGGAGGCTGCAGGAAGAGAAGAGGTCTGACCCCCTCACCATGGCACAGGTCAGAGGCCGACAGAGGAACTGGAAAGCAGCCCCAGAAAGTGACAGAGAAGCAGGTAAAAGCCTTCCCCCCGTCGTCCCCCCCCCAATACATGTTCCTCAGATATCACCCATGAGTTCTTATGCCTCCTAACCCCTTGACAAGCAGCCATGGAGGAAAAATGCTGACTAGGAAATGGGCTCAAGGCTAGAATTACAGGCCCCTGGGATGCACAGACCAAGCCTAAACTGGATACTCCTTTCAAACTACACAGCAATCAGTGATAAAATACAGTGCAGGCCTCCAAGAGGTGGCTCTGGCTGCAAGAAGCTTAATCTCTTGCCAGCAGGAACTCTTGGCATATGGGGGTTTTATTATTTTTTTCTTCCAAAGCCAGTTTTGGTCTCAGTGAAGAGCTCTTAGGATAGCGTCACAAAATCTCAGCCAGTTTTTTAGGCTCATGGTTCAAGTATTTTAAGTAGTTTGTATCTGATTCACTTCATCATGACAGTTGCACTATGCCCCTCATCTCCAGGCAAAAATGATGAATGAGTTGGTAATCAGATGTGGTCAGGATTTTGCTTCACATTGATGCTATGTCACTAGTCAAGCTGAAAGAAGGAAGTTCCCAGAACACCAAGCCTCCTGTCAAGAACTAAAGCAGGCAGGCTCATAGAAGGCCACAGCTCTTGAAAGTGTTCTCCATTGGAACTGCAGCACTAAGTGAGGGACAAAATGGAGAAAATTTTTATCTTGCCATGGGTACCTCATCTACTGCACATTAGCTGACTCCAGGAGAAATCAACAGACCCTTGTGAAAGAACAACATTGCAGGTTTGAGTGCTGTTGAAATCACACATCAGGAAGCAGCCTGAAGCCATGCACTGAGCAGCTGTCTGCTCACCACAGTTTTGAACTGGAACTTGAACAGACAGCCTTGAAATGCAACTCCTGTTGCAGGAAACAGCCTCAAGCACACAACAGACTTCTGCTAAACCAGACTTTTGCAAGATCCTGCTCCCCTGAGCATACCACTGATGACAAAAATGGAGATTTAATACCCAGTAGTCTAAGCAAGACCTAAAATTTTGCAAAGGGTTTAATTAAGACAAAGGTAGGCACTGGTGCACAGGGAAACAAAGAAATCCCAGAGGCAGGGCGTTTCTCAGGAAGTGGCCTTTGTCACCATGATCACCAGAAGACAACAACACTCTCTGGCCCTAGGGGCACCAGGGCGTGGAAGAATGCCCAGTTTTGCTTGATAAGCCTCTTATCAAAGCTATAAATATCTTACAGGAGAGAAGATTGCCCGGGGAGGTGGTTGAGGCCTTGTCCCTGGAGGTGTTCAAGGTGAGGCTGGACAGGGTGCTCCGCAACCTGATTTAGTTGGAGATGTGCCTACTCACTGTAGGGGGGTTGGATTAGATGACCTCTAAGGTCCCTTCCAACCCTGATAATTCTATGATTCTATGAAGAAAGCAAAGGAGGAGAAGCAGATTCACAGAGGACATTGACACAGCATTCTGCTGATTTTAGCAACCTGTTCCTGCTATGGCCCTACAGTGACTGATAATTATTGTCTGAAACAGGTACCACCAGTCTCCTTAACAGGCTGACTGTGCAGGCTGAAAGTTACAACACATCCTTCTATGACACTTCAGAACAACTGGGGTTAACCTACCTCTGCACTCTAGGGTGTGGAAAGGAAGCCCAGCACATTGATGTGGAAGCTCTGCTACAGAGGCACCAGCTGCCAGATCTCTTAGGCAGAGCCACATGGACATCTGTGAAGGAGCTGACATGCTTGTTGTCACTTGGGTGAACCTAAGCTGCCCTGACATTCATCTGTCCTCCCAGCCATATTCCCTGCCCTTCTGAAGAGGTAGATTAAAGACCTCACACAAGGGACTGTGGGAAAAGAGAGATGTTGGGGAAAAAAGCCAGCCAGGGCCAGACACAGCAGGGAACAGGACTGGTGGAGAGGCTAACTCCTGCTTTTCAGCCAGCTCCACAGGAAGCCCTAGGAGAAGGACAAGGCATGGCCCAGCCCAGCAGTGTCTCACAAGGTCACTTGGGCAGGGAAAGCCAAAGCAATAGGACCAGATTTGCAGGGGATTTGAGCTGCAGAAACAATGGAGTCAAGCAACTTCTGAGGCAACAAATGAGCAAAGGGCCAGGAAAAAGGCCACAGTCAAAAGCCATAGCTTTAGCTGCTCACTGGGATGTGTGCAGCTCCAGAGCACTCTGTTGTATGGACTAGGATGACAGATGGCCTCCACAGGCTTTGCCCTGGGGATGGAACTTTCAAGGCTTCACAAGGCCTTTAACAAATGCCTGTTCTCTATACTCCCAGCAGATCTCACTGCTAAAGAGACAGATGCTGGAGAAGGGAAGAATTAGAGAGGGTTGGTTTGTTTTCCACCACCCCCTCCTACTTCAGCACCCAGTTTTATGCCACTTTATTCATGTAGGAAAGCCACAAAAAAGGGCAGCCTTGGTAAATCACGAGACATATTGCAGGATAGGGTGAAGGCATATTCACTGCGCCTATCCACTACACCTGGAAGAAGGCTACAACAAGAAGACGCGAACAATAGGCCAGGCTATGCTGAGAGTGCATTCACCTTCCAGTGGAAGAGACCCAAGCACCTCATTCTCCAAAATCCAAGTCTTTCTTCTCTATTTTAGCATCCTTTGTGCACATACAGACCTAAGTTTAAAGAAAGTCTTGGGGTCCTCTGCCTAGTCAATGTAGAGAAATCGATATTTCTGACATCCCACTTTACAGAGATGCATTGATGACAGCAAAGAGCACTGTCTGGAACCAGCTGGGCCTGAGGCCATGTGAACACTGCTCTTAAAAGAAAAGTATGGCCAAAAAGAAGTGCTGATTATTCCAGTTCCCAAACACACGGTTCTCAGCCAGACTCCCCTACAAATACCAATACACCCAGCAGCTTCCAGGTGTTACAACCTCATTTCTCCTTCAAGCCAGGAACCTGAAGGATGTATACAGAGCCCCATTTATCTTCATGTCAAAACACTTTCTTTCAAAAAGCTGGGTTGTTTTCAACAAGCCATCCAGCAGCCCCAATTATGGGACTGCTCCTTTATCATAATGTAACTCACGTATTTGTACAGGCAAAATCTATGCCTTCTAATTCCAAGAATAAGAACAGTGCAGGAGCTGCTGCAGGGACTTGCCTGCCAAATAAAAGCAAGAATACAAGGCCATTTAGTGCCTGAGCATGGCAGATGGGGAAAAGCCTGACTCAGCATAGCCTCACCCTTTCAAGGAACTGCTGAATGGGACAGTAAAGATCAAACATGCATGTAGAGCTCTGCAGTTCCTTCTTTTATTAGCCTCCCTCTGCTTCCCTCAGTCACAGCTGGATCTTATTCATTTGCCTCGCTCTCTCCAAACTGACTAAAAAAAGAACTTGACATCTTTACTTCCTGATTTTCATGTTTTTATCATTTCATTCCTGACACTATCTGTGCAGCAGAGGGAAGGGGGAGCGTACCTACGTAGAACACCTGGCATCTTTACAGTATCTTTTTTTTAAATAGACTTTTAAATGGGGCTAAATAAAGAATCTGTAGCACTCAATTTTGCTAGTTCCACAGAAATCCACTCTGTGGGCTGCAATGGAAAACAAATTCTTGGTAGTGTTTTTTCTCACCTAAGGCTAAATCCATCCCCAGATACTCCCTGGGGTCTGTAGGATAACTACCATGGGTGGTATGGCAGTATTTTTCTCCACTTTCGGTCGGTCCTGCCCACCTTCCCAGTCCTTCCAAGCAAGCAGGGCCGTGAAATAAACCCAGGATTATTTTTTTTCCCCTCTTGCACTCTGCCATATTGCAAGTCTCAGCTCTGCCTGATGAGCCAAAGATCTTCAGATTCCATGCTGCAACCTAGCTCTAGTTAAGGAGAACCAGGAAGACCACCCTCCCTACTAGTGCCAGTTGAGACTACCTTACCATTAGCCCTGGGCTGGAAAGACACAAGTTCCATTGCATGGTTAGCTAATGCAGTTCATAACAGCTGTGTATCTGTGTCCTTGGACTGCCAAATAAGAACTACTGAATGGCACATAATGATCTAGAAACAGCAACAAGCGACCTGCCAGTCTCTGTTTTAGTCATCTGTCCTTCTTTCCCCTCACCCACAGAAGTCCTCAGCTGCCATTCTTGTTAGAGAAGTCCATTTCCTCCCCACTTCTGATGTCTGTACTTGACAGCTATGTCTGGAGGTCACTTCAGAAGCTGCAAGCCCACAGCTAGCCAGATTCATCTAAGCTGCCCAGAATGAAAAGTGCCTTTCTGTTCAAGATACCAGGTAGGATGATGGCAGTGGGTCTACCCAAGGTGAAAAGCTGCAGGAAGAAAAAAACTCTGAAGTTGGCTTCAGCTCATCACCAGCACGTTACCAGTAAATCCCTCTTTTACACAGCCTGCTCACTAGGAAGTTGTAGCACAGTTCTCAAATCCAGCAGTGAAACCAAAAAGCTGATTACACAGACCTCAACAGAAAACAGGAGAGGTACTTTCCATCCCCTGGGACACTTTGCAAAGGTCTGTCAGTGAGATCTGTGTTCACGAGAACTGGGAGCTGCAGGACACCCAAAGCCCCTTAGCCGTTTCTTTGCACATGGGAGAGTATGGTGGCCAGATCTGCCTTCCCAGCGTGCCAGTCAGCAAACCCAGAATCGTCCACCCAAAACCATAATATCCCTTATTCCTGCCCTAAATACAGCAACACACCCTCACACAAAGCCTCTGGGCAGTGGATTCAATGTGCCTTTCATTTAGCCGGACACAAAAGCTGGTTTGTAAGGGCTGAGAAATGGTCTGATACAGTCTTGATTCTGCTTGTGCCAAGAACTGTCTCATCCCTGACAAAGAAACTGCTAGGCCATCTCATCTTCTTCCTATGCCTCCCTAGTGACCACTAGAACCAGACGTTGTATGGGCCTAGTGCAAACTAACACATGGCTCCAAACTCCACTTTATACTAGCTGGATTTTGAATAATTACTTTTTTTTTTTCCCTACAAACCCTCACAATGATTCAGTCCCTTAGTCTGCCTACTCACAATTGCACAGGGTTACCCCTTGCACAGTACAGAGGAAGAGCACAGCCACTAGGGGCACAGAGGCAAATAAGGGACTTACTTGTAGGTTTTGGTTCTGTCCAACCAGATGCCGGAGATCAGAGCCCCAGCCATCCCCGACAGTACAATGGTGAGTCCAATCCTGCCAGCATTCACCTCCTCCCCCTGTGGTGAGACACACACACACTCACACAAATGCAGGAGCCAAGTCATAGCCAACAAGAAGCAAAGTGCAGAGAACTCAGAGAGGAAGACACACCAAACTTAGTGTCCCATACAGTAGTAACACGCTAACCAGAACTAACCTTTGCAAGAACGGTTTTAGGCCCATTATGAGCCAATGCAGTGTCCTATTCTGGCCCATGAAGAAAAGTAGTTTGGGACTTCTCTCTGAAGTAGCCTAGAGAAGCCTAGGTGAGCACTGGCCAGCTTGAACAGACTAAACCTTATAATGTCTGCTGTCCGGTGTTAGGATTTGGGCCAGATCAATCAGGAAATACTGGGATCCACTATAAGTTAGCATGGTGAGGAGATCTCTGGCGTGCAGCCTCAGCAGAAAGCTCTGCGGCAGCTCAGCTACTGAGGAACCTCACACTTCTATCACTGGAACACGAGTGTGGGCAGCCTCCTGGTACAGATGTCCTAATAGAAATCATTGTCAGGAAAAAGGCAACTGCTGGAAGAACTTCTCAGAAGAGAATGCTGTAATTTAGGGTGTAAAGGAGCTGTCTTCGCTAGAGTTTGAGAGATTTTGCAGAAGGTGGTGTAAAGAACTAAAGGAACCAATGCCATCCTGCCAGTCAGTCAACTTGTGGCAGCACAAGGCAGAAGTGCTATGACATTGTATTTCTCACAGACTCTGCTTTGGCAGCCAGCGCTGGACCGCAGCAAGCAGCAGAGAGCTGTCAGGGTTGAATGCACTTACTGGGTAGTGATGGATCACCATGCGGTTCAGCAGAGTGGACAGGGCGTAGAAGCAACCTGTATTCAGACCTGAGAGGGGGATAAAAATGCAGCACATTCAGAGCCTGCTACTCCACTGCTAGGTAGTGAAAGGGTAGAAATGCAGAGACAGATATCCAGGAGCAGCAACCCAAGAGGCAGATCCTGTTGGAGACTGCCAAGTCTCAGAAGAGCCAGCTGAACTGGCTAGACATAGATTAGTGAAACAAATGCAGATCAAAGACAGACAGATCTTAGCATACAGGAGGAAGCACCCTGCAGTTTCAGGATGGTTCTCACCTTAGCAGCTAGAGGAAGGGCTGTGCATATTTCTTGGTCTGAAAGGTCTTGCAAGGTCTTCATAGGGTCTCAATCCTTCCTCACAATCAGATCTACTTTTACCATTGGAGTTTTCTCCTCCTTCCAGCCAAGGTAAAATACTAGAAAAGTACCTTCCTCAGCATGACATCTTTAATAAAGACCTGGGATGTTGACCTGTGTGGCTTCCTCCCAGTGAAGACCCTGGTAGCACTCTCTCTTCCAAAAGCCAGTAAAAAAACAACCTCTCCAAGCTAAGAAACACCAGAAGGCAAGTAGGAACAGAGCCAAAGGTGAAGCACAGACACCACTTTCCCAGGCACCTGGTGTGTGCATCTGCATGGGAAAAGTCTTGTATTTTAAAAGATGTCACTGAAGCCTAAAAAAAACCCTGAAAACCAAAAAAACCAAAACCAACCAACCCAACTATGAAAGTAATTGTCTTTCTGAAAAGGAAGTTAGATTAACTGTTACAGGCATTAGCCACCTGATAAAGGTTTCTCAGTATCACCCAAGGTGAGAATGGAAACCGTTGGAGTGATACTGGTCAAGCCCCATTCAGACATTCTACTCCAGCTTACATGCAACTCTGGTTAAATGCCTTCCCAAAGGGTACAAAACCCAAGAGCTTCACCTACAGCAGACAAGAATATCCACATGGGTGCTAGACCAGCAGTACCACAACAGTTACACTCTCACCTTGGTTGACACTGAGAAACCTCCTCCAGGTGGTTTAGGTCTGTAACAGTCAACATAACTTTTTTCTCAGAAAGTCATTTACATTTGCAGTTAGTTTCTCTTCAAGGCTTCAGTGGTCCTGATGCAGGAAGGGATGGAAACAGATTTCACCACTGCAGCACCACACAACTATAGGCTCCATAATGAGGCATGGATTTTAAAACTCCAGCACAGATACCCGAAATCCTGACAAAACAGATACATGTCAAGTTCCCACTTCCTACCTTTACACTTTCAGCCCCCAGCTAAAAGCAGAATCATCACACTGTGAGATACAGAAGTGCAGTCTAGTAAGACAGAGCTTTGACAAAGGAAATAAAACTCTGAGCTCCCCTGACTCTGAGGTACTTGGAGACCCTGCACCTAGCCCACTCCTCCACTTGGACACTGGATGCTTTTGCCCTACACAGCTCATGAATTACTCTAAGGAACCTCAAGCTTAGCAGCTGGAGGACACATCACACTTTCTTCATACACCATCTCTGACTCTGTTAAGTAGAGTTCACTCCACAGCTCCATGGCACAGAGAACAGAGGAAGGAACTTATGCAAGTGATTCCAAATAAGCCAATTGTTTATGACATCACTCCCAGCTCCAAAATCATGTGTCAGGAGGTTACAGAAAAAGCTAGTACACTGAGCAACATGTTCTTTAGGCAGAAGGAATCCATCCAGTCCTTTCCAAGAGTTATTCAGAAAGACTGGCAACTCCAGCAGGGCCAGCAGCCAGAGAGGGAGAACAACTGGAGATCCCACAGCAAGAAGGAGCCCTCCAGCCTCAAAAGCTGGCTTCTTGCGGTACTTGGCTATGGCAAAACAACCCAGAAAAGCATAATTTGACTTCATCTTATCTCCATCTCTGGAGAACGCTGCTCACTAGGAGACCCCACAAACTGCAGTGCCGGGGCATAGGAGCGTGGTAGATCAGCACCATCCCTCTATCCACTACTGCTTCTATTCAAAGCTGCGCGTAAACACAGACCTTTCATGTCTGTAGTACCTATGCTTCTCACCAAGCCAAGAGGACAGTAGCCTTGTAGTGACAGCCAGATGCTGTGCTGGTATCTGATGCTGTTGGTGCACCAGCTTCACAGCAGCTCTGTGATGCATGAGATTTCCAAGAGAAAGAAGGGCCCCTGCTCCCAAGCTGTGCACAAAGCTATGCAGAATTGGCAGCAACACTTAGCATCAAGTCAGGCAAAATAGTCTAAGAATCAAGACAATGTGCCAAATCTACATTTGTAAGGGCTTGCAAAAGTTGCAGGCATTTCACAGGTTACAGTTGTTTAGTGAAATTTCTCTATGAATTACAGTTGTTTGAATGTCCATCAACCAGGCAAGGGTTGTTTTCAACAGCTCAGTGCCAATTTGCCAGTGCAGATGAGTTAAAACAGATTAGCTGGGAGCAGGATATCTAAAGGTCCAGCCCCACCTGATTCATTAGCTAGTTAACATGGTTTGCTTGTAATGTGCTGTATAAGAAAATTTTTGAGACCTCTCCAAGTCTCCTCTATTTTACAGAGACCAGAAAGGGGAATTTTATTGCCTATGACTCCAAAAGGAGCCCTTAAGCCTCAGACTAAAACATAAGTCTTCTATATCTAAGCAACCTATTGCCCACATGCCAAACTATTGGTGTCCCTCTTCTGTACTGTTACATTAACAGGGGAGACCCCAACACCGACGTCTGCTTGCCTCAGCCCCCTTGTCATCCTTCAGGACAATGGTTCATTATGTGGATCTCACTGCCCTGCCTCCTCCTCACTGTCTCATCACCTTTCCAAATGCTGATTCTTTGGGGCTGTCTTATCCCACTTCACCAGACTTTCCCACCCTTTTCTTGCTTACTGCCTACTAGTAGCAACACATTGTCGAGTACAGAACCCAACCCAATAAACTCAAGAGGTTCTTAGTGTCCACCATGTGTTATGACTCAGCTTTATGGAAGCAAGATCAGCAGCCTTTGGGAAAAGGCTGTCTAAAGGTTTTCCTGAAAACCAGTTCACTAGCACTAACACAGCTGCAGTGCCAGCACTGCAAGTCTTGCCATAGGAAGAGTTGGCAGCTGTTAATAATACCAAGACCTTAGAGGTTTTCAAACCTGTTCTGACCTGGCACCATGTAAAAGCTCCCGTTTTTTCTACAGCCAGAGGAGATGAACAAGCAGCAGGTTTCCCCCTCTCTCCACTGGCACACGCACAAAAGCTAAGAGAGGCTGCAGTTATCTTTGTGTCAGTTAGGGAGCATGACTCAGTTGCATTCACGTGTCTGCAGATGTCTTAAATCTTGGCCAACATAACTTTTGACTTGAGTAGGAAAAACTGTCCCTATTTTAGAGCCAGACTAGTTAAAATAAATAAATTAAAGGTTTCACTGCACAGTTCCCTCTCCGAGCAACAGTCACCATCTCAAGTCAAGCTGGAGATTGACGTGAGTTTGACACAGAGAGGAACAGAAAAAATGCACAGACCAGCAGGAAGAGAGGCCAAATTATGAGCCACTGAACCATTTTTCTGTATTGTTTGTGAATACCAGAAGCGAATTATCCCAGGGAGGTCAGATTCCAATGATTTTCATACTGAGAGCCCTTCTTTCTCCTTTAGGACTTGTTTATATTCATTAGAACAAATGTTTTCTCCTTTCTTTTCTTGAAGGCCAAGTGCAAACTCAGCAGATAATGGACTTTTAGACAGTCTGCCTGACAGTTTTTTTCTATTTCCACTTTCCAAAAGGACATCATGTACTATGGAAAAGCAAAAACAAATAGTCAAACAAAACAAAACAAACTCACACACCAGAAACTACAATGCAAACCAGAAGTGCTTAAGGGTGATTTGAGAGAGGCATTTCTAGAAGACTACTGTACTGAGAAAGGAGAAGAGATTTCAACAATTCCAAAGACCATTAGCATTAGCATCCTTAGCAGGTACAAAGCCACCATCTCAGTCTCTGCAACCTGGCTACTCATCCACCAGGTCCTCTAGGCACAACTGCTGGCAGAATGGCAGAACCTCTAGCACTATTTAACTTTCCCCTGAGGAGCTTCCACAACAAGCTGGTAGGACGTGAGCATAGAATTCCTTGCAAACTAGCTGGCTACAGTATAACCCATTATGCAACCAGGCATAGACCACAATGGCCTTTATGCTAAAGGGAAAAATACTTTTCCATGTGACAATTCAGTAGTAGGAACAGATTCAATACATCACACTGCCCTCAGAGAAACAGACCAAAACTGCTAAAGAGAAGCAAGCAGCAAACCCAGTGCGCAAGGACAGATGTCAAGAGAGGATGCTCTCCAATCCTTCCTTCCATTTGCTTCATCAGGACTGCCAAGGCAGCTGATGTAGTCTGCACATCTGCATGCTCCACATGATCTCCACCAGGATGCCTCACAGCCATACTCTTTCCTTGGGAAATGGCTTTCAATCAGTGATGCGACTTAGACACAGCTCCATATATTTCTTAGGTAAGCACTTAGATTAGTACTTTGCAAGTAAATAGAGAAAAGACAACAGAATAAGGAAATCACTTAAAGAGAAAACAGTCAAAGACTGTGAGGAACAGCAGTGAGGGCATGTTGTCTTCTGTGCTCTTTCCCTGCTTTTGTTCTTTCCTAGGCTGGAGTTTACTAAGCTAGAAACTCTTGGTCTGTGGCACCACAGCTGTTCTTATGTTCCCCTTAATCAACTCAGGCCAGTTACTGCCCTGGCAGAGGGCACATAGAGGGAGGGAGAAGCTAAGCGTGTCTAGCAGTCATAACCGCACAAAAGAAAGGCCAGCCCTTACCATAAGTAACCGTAAGCACCAAAAAGTTGGCATTGCGGAGCAGCCGAAGGATTGATTGCATGTAGGAATACTCCTCTGCCGGTCGTGACTGGATCAAAGCCTGAGCTCGACTCGGAGGGTGCAGAGGCTTCTCCTTGAAGACTGAAAACAGACACAAAGTACAGCTGTTCTTAGCAGTGCAATCAGAGAGCCTGAGCACACACTGTGCATAGGGCCACCTGAGGGATGGCAGAGAGGCTAGTAAAACCAAGTGTACAAAATGCACAATTGTCCATTAGTTTTGATCTCCATGCATGAACTTGTCCAAGAACAGAAGAGAACAGGGTCTCCAACAATAACTTCTGCCACTGGGGAAACACCTTGACTTCAATTAGCTTTTTGTTTAGGTGGTGTCTGGCAGCAACGAAAGAGTTCTCAGGACTAATAATGCTTTTGTGTCCATTAGGATGGCCAGCCAGCTGCAAAATGTTGTGTGGAATTACAAATGCAAAAGTGGAATAGGAAAAGCCAGTTGGCAAAGGTGTCCTGCAGTGCCCAGTGCCTATGGAGCAATGACTTATGCCAGGTTATATTTCAGACCTGTACTTCTTAGGCTGGCCCAGCCATCTGCTGTCCCTAACTAGCATTTAAGTAGCATCCAGAGATCCTGGTCACAGGCAATACTGCTGTATCAGGTGTCAGACAGCCATTTTTGTACCTTGCCTATTCCCTGTCCCAGATTCTTTAAAGCCTGCATCTGATTCGGCTACCAGACAACATGAACAAGCTGGCAAGAGTAGCCTATAAAAAAAAAATAAAATACAGAATTCAGCAGACATATTCTGCTCTCCAGTGAGCATGCCAGTCTTTCATGCTAAATATCTGGCTTTCATTTCACATGTTGGAAATTGTACCTCTGGTGTCCTGTGACTTCTCCTAATGCTTCCTTCTCTCTACTCACCTTTTCTTCTCCTGGGAACAGCCTGTTCCTGTGATGCCATATAACCTGACTCTTTCTCCCTACCCTTAAAAGGTAGTCAAGTACAAGATATAACCCAAGGCCCAGCATGCTGTTTGCAGACAAGATGATTATGAATCTTGGAAGATTTCTGTTGGCTTTTAAAGGACTTACACATGCCAAGGTTTTATTACGTGGGCAATCAGAGGATGAAATGGACAATTTGGCAGGCTCACTCACAACCTTTTGCACTCCCTTCTGTGTGTGCTGTTCATCAAGGGCCTGTGTGTTGTTCATCAAGGGCTTGAAGCAGCAACACTTGGTATTGCATGACCCTGTCAACTGCGTGCTAGGACGTATCCCCAGATGACCTCCCCAGCCCATTTCCTAGCACAGAGGCCCTTTGCACACACAGGCTGATCTTCTCAGTACCACCTGGTTTCACATACACACTCTCACTTCCTTACCTATGATGACCAGGATGAATAGGGCTGTTGCCACACCTGCAGTTATGAAGAACATGATGCTGATGTGGTAGGCCAGTTTCTCCACATTGTCCACATTGGGAACCAGAACTGGAGGCACCAGAAAGCCCACAGCAATGCCAAGCTGAGCAGAAGAGAGAGAAGACACACAGAGGTGTGACATGGAACCACAGTTGTGCCACAGCCCCACAGCCCAACCCCCTGAATCCCAGTAAGGGCTCCACTGAGCCTAATGTAATTTCACAAGTAAAGTGAAAATCTTCTTTACTGCCCAGCAATTAAAAGATAAATACCAACTACCCATTGCAATTAGGCCATAAGGGAGATCCCCCCGGCTGGGCTCAACAGTCAGGATATTCAAGGTAAGGATTTACAGTTGAGCATAATTATTACCTGCCTCCACCAAACTGGAGGTCTTAATTTCCTTGTCCTTCCTCATGTGTGTATGTTTCCATCCACACGCACATCCCACTCCTTATATTGTACCTGCTCTTCTGCTGACCTGATCACCTGGTAATCAAGTTTTGCTCATTAAAAATGGCAAGACCATCAGAACCCCCACAGTTCTTTGCCGTGTTAATGAGCTGAACCAATTTCTTTTCCAGCCAGACAAGTGCAAGGGCCAAGACAGAAACCTGCCCACTCCTAATGAGTGAGATATTAATCTGGCTCAGATACTTCATGACACTATTTCCTAATGAGCTCCCTCCTAAGACAAGGCTTAACCTATGCCTATTAGAACCTAGGAAAACAAAGGCTGAGGGTGAAGGAAATGCTGATGGCACATACCCTAAACGTTGAGCTTGTGTGATGGGGCTTGGCAACTGTTCCTGAATAAATTGCTCGGCTCTGAAGGGCTGCAAGAAACCCCTGTAGCCCTGGCTTCTACTCTGCCAAGAGCCTCATGAGAGCAGAGGAGCTCCTGCAGTGGCAGCACACACTTTAGCAAGGACATTAGGGATTTTAACTCCTCAGCTAATTCTCCAGGACACCAAAAAGGAGTTGTATCAGCACAGGCTTTGCCACACTGATAAGCAGGACTGATGGTGGCAGAAACCTTCAGTGTCACCCTCAAACAGGAGAGAAAGCTATTTCTATAGCTGCCTTGGTTCTTAGAAGCATACTCTTATAAAGTGGGAGCCAAAGTGCACTAAGCACATTTGTGAGTACTGTAAACACAAGAGAAGCCTACAAAAGCCACTTCTCCCCCCATTTTCACTTTTTGTGGCTGTGTTTCAATCACTATTTGGTTCCTAAGCACTATGTATTTAACTGTTCTCCTGGCCCTTCCCAGCACTTGCAGCCCTTTCAGATATTAGACAAAGAGCTATGTTCAAGCTCAGCTCTTGCTTGCTCTCAAGGCTGTGCACACTTACCCGTTTGGAGCAAAAGAAAATTTTTTTGTAATAAGATGGTATGTATCTGAAGTCTTGAAATAGAAAATGGGACATCTCATTTAAGCTTAGCTACTTGTATACTAAGAGTCTGCTGGAAGAAGATAATCAGTGCAGTATCAGCATAAAAAATTGTAAATGAATGATTGAAGGAGTGGGTCTTCGCTTTAAAGAAAACTAAGAGCCAACAACAGGAACACTGAAGCCCTATAAAATCCCATAAGTAAACTCAAATATTGACAGAGGGGAACACGAAAGCCAGAAGGTCGATTAAGGAGTTAAAAGATAGAAAGAAAGAAAGAGATGCTGAAAAGGCAGAAAATCTACAACAGTGAGAAACTTCAACAATGTTCTTGCAGGCTAGATAAGCATCATGACCATATCATAACCATAACACAGGGATAATGAAGAGGCTGCATTTTTGGATTTCTTAAATACTCCTTTCTGAGGAGAACATGTAAGAGGCAACACAATCTGTGATTTAGACCTAGAGCAACACAGTGTGACCATGGCCAATATTAGAGAACAGCTCTGCACAGCACTTAAATTCAGCTTCCTTGCAGCCATGACAAAAATCTCACCCTCCAAAACATTAATGCAATATTTAACTCTCAAGAGGGAGCTGCTTAAAAGGAAAGAAGCTTGTTAAAAAGAAATAAAAAGAAAAGCCAAAGAAATGAAATGCTTGCAAGTGTCATTAAGGCTGTGGAAAAAGACTGCATCAGAGGCTCAGTTTAAGCCTAGAGAATATTAACAAAAGATCTTAGAACATATTAAGGGAACCACAAATAAATAAATAACAATAACAACAATAATAATAACATACAAAAAAACCCACAAACCACCAAACAGCAACAACCTCCACCCAACTCAAAAAAGAGAGCAAGCTGGACCAAGCTAAAGTAAAATCATACTTAGACCAAAAAAGGCTGTGGAACAACTTTACAAACTAAGTCAAAACTCTTCAAACACAGCAAAATCAGGAATCCTGACAGAAAGTCAAAAGGTGATCAGTGTGGGAAGGAGAGCATTAGAGAAAGAAGAAAAACTAAGTGAAGTCATGCACCAACGTTTACAACATATTTATGGGAGGTTATCACATCAACAGAATCTCTTCACATGGCAACAATCTGAAGAGTTATCAGTGAAGATCATAATTTATTTCCACTAATTTCTTCTACAAGGCATCAGGACCAGATGGTATTCATCCAGGAGTTCAAAAGAACAAGTCAACAGAAAACCCACACTTCTTGCACACAAAAATACCAAACTGCTAATGCATCTCTGTTACCAAATAGTCAAATCAGAAATGGAGGAAGGGAAAAGTGATGTGAATTTTCAACAGGCCTGGAACAGGGAAGGGTCCCAGGAAACCCTAGGGCTAGTAGTCCATCAGTTTGGCCAAACATGCAGAATTTGTAGCAATCAAAAGATTGAATTTGATAAACACCAATATAACAGGCTTTTCAGACACTATGATTTCAACATAATCTCAGCAAGTTCCCAAGCCAAGACATCAAAGAGTTAAGAAGATCCACTCCTTTTTTCCTGTTTTTCCCTTAGCTTTTATCACTAACTGGCTGAGGGTTGGTTGCCTGACAAATATGGTCTGACCTAGGCCAGATGCTACTTTGTTATGATGCATTGTACCTTTCCAAATGAAAGGCTTTTGGGGAAAAAAAGAACAAAAAGGGCTTCATCTGTTCTCAGCATAGAGAGCTCATTGCATTTGCCATTGGAAATATCCTATCTTTCCACTCTCAGAAGAGTGACTTTTAACAGTGTTCACACTTATTTTGATCTGGTGGTCAATCTTTCAGACCCACCACCCACCCCACTATCACCCCAGATGAGCTTGGAGAACAGAAATAAGAGAATCTAACTACCTACTGCAGACTTTTCTTTGATGGAAACTGTTACATTCACATTTTAGAGTATGCAACATGCCACCTATGCCTTCCCTCCCGGCAGCCCTGCACTGAGTCACCCACACAATGCCAGTTGTAGAAGCCTTCTGAAGGTTATAATGACCCAGTTCCCTGCAGGGCCACCCCTCCATTTCTAAAGAAGCCTCCTCCACTGACTCCAAAAGCAGGGGAGCAAGAAAGATCTGTGTAATAGCTGGGGAGATGCAGTATCTGTCTTGAACCATTTACTTACAATGCACAGAATTGCCTCTACTCCTCAACAGCTACATCAGCCAAGAAACACAGAGATGAGGAATATTCTAGAAACCTGAAGGACTACCATGCTCTGGAAGAAAAAACTTCAAAAATATTTAAATTGTTTTCACAAATCAGTCCTGCTGTACATACTGATTTACCTGTTTTCTGACAGATATATTTGTGTCTGTAGGGCTTCACATTTTCAAGATTTTCTTCTCCAGGCACAACAGTAGAAATGGACTTGGGTTTGGGGGTTTTGTTCCATTTTTTATTTAATTATACTTGATTTTAATACAAATGAGTTCATATTCCAAGAGCTTAAAAACAAATCCTGTGGGACTCCCCAGATGAATGAAGAGAACTGTCCTGACAATATTATCACTAGGGAAGCCAAGGTTCTTGGCCAAAAGTCAAGCGAGCCTCCACACTACAACCACTCTTCTTCTAGAAACCTCCATCTCAGATAACCACCACAACAATAGGCTGTCTCTCCAAAAATCTTACAGACAAAACACATAAGTCACGTAGAACTACACCCACGCTGTTCAGTAACAGTTGAGACTAGATCAGGATGTCACATAGCCCTCACCAGTTACCCTGTAGTGCAAACCAGTGCAAAGATGCAGAAGGTAATCTCCCCCCATCTAACAGGTGGCAGGACATGGAAGTTGCACAGTTTGCTCAATCAGAGCAGCGCAACTCTTGTTGCAGTAGAAAAGCCCTTAAGAAGATGAACAGAGGGACTTTCCTTCTCTCTACACTGTTTTTGCATTTATGAGAGAGAAAAACTTGAACCAAGCTCAACACATACAAGACCCGAGCCAGATGCCTCTCTGACAGTTCTGCCGACATAATTAAGTGCATCAGACCTGGATCATCGTTCACCCAGGGGACTCCTCTGAGAGGTACGTATTCCAAAGGCCTGGGCAGCACAGCCTCTTTGTCAACTCCATGCCAAAGCTCTGCCCCACATTGCTCCCTCCTTTTCTAATTACAGGTGCCTCCCATAACATTTCACAGGAGAAGCTAAACCTTCTGACCCTACAACTCACCTATCACAATCCACAGAGAGCGGATAACGACCCTCTTCTCACACCCTGTGACTCCTACTGCACTTTGGCTTCCCAATCCTTTGCTATCAGCAAAATCCCAGCTGCCTTTCTATACGAAAAGCTCCTGTAGAATTGAAAATACCCTGCTGATTAGCTGTGTAAAGCAGAAGCTGTCAGTTCTTATCCAGTATATTTTTGTATGGATTGCTGTCCAGAATGTCCTTATTCCATACTACTGGCAGCAAAACTAAAAGAGCCTGTTGAAATCCAAATACTCAGAAAGTCAACATATGTAAAAGATTGCAAATCACAGCTTATTCACCTTTCTTGCCATGTTTTAAGAAGCAGAGAGGTCCCAAGTTGTGAAAGGAAAAATTGTAATCCAGGTCTTGTGACAAGATAAGATAGGGCTTAGGCTCTTTTCACTCTTCCACTGATGCAAAGAGATAATGTATTTTTTCAAACTTCACTTGCACAATCTAAGCTCTTCTGGAAGCAAAGCTAACTCACTTCCTTCTCATACTTCCTTCTGTGACATCATTTCACACTGCTTAATATGATGCAATGTCATATGATGAGGCTAGTTCTCTATGCAAGCCACTCAAGGCCTCTTAGCCTTGAATGCACCTTCCCCCACTTTCCTGGGAGAGAAACACAAAACAGCAGAACAGCAATAGATAAGAGAGAGTAAAGCAAAAGAGGGGACTTCAGCTCTGACAGCTACTTCAGCTGCTGCTGGAATCCTCAATGAGGATATAATACTTTGGTCAAGGACCTGCTATAGTCACCTAACAGAGCCAGAAGCAGGGGATCATGCAGTGCAAGCGCTGAGGTTGCCATAGGGCAGACAATCCCAGCAAAAACACTGCAGTCATTCATTTAACTCCCACGCAACTTCCACAGAACATAACCCAAAAGCCAACTGCTTCTGTGAGGCAGAAGGTGGAGTAGTCTTTGGTGTATGGCTGGGAATGGAACACCAGATAAAATGAGTAGAAAATGTTCAGTTCAGGCTCCAGTGTCTGTTTATAGAAACATAGGCATTCCTGGGAAAGCCACATTGCTATTTGGTCAACATGCCCTGCCACACTGAGCCATGCCCAGGATCTTGGGGACCTGGCCACATCGCAGTCCTCGTAAGCCAAGTGCTCTGATCCACCCTGCCCTTTTTTACAGGGAGAGAAAGGAGCCAGGTCTAGAGAATGTCAATCATTACCTATTGCAACTACTAGCTCCTCTTGATTCCTTGCTAAAATCTCTTTATTCCAATAACTAAAACTCTGGGAGATACAGGGGCAAGCTACAGAGTGATGTGAGGCAGATCATCACCTGTCCCTGTTTCTAACAGAGATCAAATCTCATCTGAAGAGATGGGGATCCTCTAGCAGGGACAGAACAGCCAAAGAGATCTAGAAGTCCACTCGAAGACAGGAATTCCATAGTATGTGCTCCATTTCGAGAATGGTTCTTAGACTTTCAAGTACTGCCTTCCCTGAAGGGCAAAAGGTACAGAACAGAGTTAACAATGAGGCATCAATCAGCAGCACATGCTTAGCACAAACAGGGTGCAGGCTCATCAGCACAAAAGCAATTGCCATTCAGATGTTGCAGACTCCATTACTGGGCAACACCCACCCTACCCATTACTCCATGCAGACTCTTTTTCCCAGTTCAGAACAAGAAGAAAGGACCCACCAGGAGAGAGCATTTCTCTAAATTTCATTCACATTTATCATCCAGTTTGTTCACTTCAAAAGCCATCACCTAATCAGTTCTAGACTGGCATTTCCAGCAGTCTGCAGATTGCACCTAAAACCTCTGCCTCACACAGGTTTCTGTTACCAAAGCCCTAAATCTCTGAAGACCCATAAAGTGCTGCATCATTTTTCCCCAGAGGTACAGATTAATTTGGAGCTGAAGTTTTCTTTCTTCCCAAACCACATCAACACCTTTTATGAGCCCCTGCTAGAAAAATAAAGAGACAAAATTACAGCAGAAAAATCATCTAATATGCCTGCATTCTTACTCCCAAGCCCACCAACTGCCTTTTATTGTCAGAATGGCAAGTCAGAAGTAAGGTCTATTTCAGCAAAGAAAGTAACAATACCCATGGCAAAGCAATACAAAGTTACAAGCACAAATATTCTTCCATATCCTCTGTGCAACAAAGTTATACACTTCTCGGTGTGCTGCCCACATCCCTTGCCTATCAGGTGTCACAGGGAGGTACAGGAGTAACAGATATAGGTAAAACCAACATGCCTGAAGACGTGTGGCCCAAGCACAGCAGTATGTCATGTACCATGGCAGCTGAAGCAGACAGCTGGTACCTGACCACCAGACTACAGCTTATAAATCTCAGAAAGGCACAAGAATTTAACTTGTTACCTAAACATCCCTACTACTGTGTTAATTCTGTCATTCCACGGCACCATGTTTCCCCAAAAGACAAGGTATGCTAAAAGAGGGGCAAGGTCTGCTGCTCCAAAGAGCATGTACTCCCACAAATGCCAGTATCCAGGGGAGTATTTCCGTCTGCTGTGGTCCTCTCACCAGACAGGATGAGGGGACAGTCTCCCTCTGACACAGAAATCAGAAGCCCATTTGCTGCAACCTGTCAAGTCTGAACCGCAGCCCCAAACAGGAAACCACCTGATGAATCGATACACCAAAGCAGATGCAGCACAGCCTCATGCAAATCACTCTCTCCTGCCCTCCTCTTTTGCATCAGGCTTCGTGTAGATATCCAATACCAAGTTCCTTCACAAGTGACACTGCTGATGACATAGCATGCACGCTGCTACTCATGGCTGTATTTTAGAAGCATGCCAGAAAATCCCTCCCAGTATTCAAACACATCTGAAGGACATTAGTGAACTCTCCAAAACATTTCTGCTTCCTCACCCCAGAATTTCAGCCTGAGGAAAAGCCCCCATATAGATTTTTCTAGTCCTTTAAGCAGTGAGTAATATTTTAGTAACATTAATATTTTAATGTCAATGTATCCAACATATAAATAAACCCCATTCTACATCTCCCCATATATGCACTTGCAGGGACAAGGAAAAAAAAACAGAACAACCTATGCATCTCCCTATTAAATTAAGGGAAAATAAAATGTCATGAAAACTACCACTGGACAAAGAAGAGATGTGATCACCTCCTCCACAGGTGTCTGCAAGTCTTCTCTTCTAGCAGCTCTACACTATTCGTTCAGGAGTGTTCAATCTAACCTTCTTTTCCACTTAAGGTACCACAGCCAACAAACGATCTGAAACAACTGAGGAGAACCTGATACTCTACTAGGCTTTGTTTATATTTTAAAAGATATTTAATACTCAGTGTTGACTGATTCAATGATTTACTATTCAGGGCTAACTCTGAACCTGAAGCTTAGCACCACTCAGCAAGTTGCAGCAGCAATCTAAGCAGATATCACCCCAGCAGGTCTAGATGAACCAGCAAGCAGTGCTCTCCTCAGGACAGCACTGCTTAAGCGCTGCCAAAGGCTGAGAGAGTGGGAGCAGAACGCAAGCAGATATATCAAACAAAAAAGCAGTGACACTGCCCCTCTCCTTGATGCAGCTGGTTACAGTTCTCGATGGGAAAGGAACATCAGTGCTTGGCATTCAATAGTAATCGTCATAACAACTCACGAGAGAGTTTTCCATCTGGAGGATCTGTAAGTGATGTGGCAAGAAAAGGAACACTATGTAGTTTTAGAGGGACAAGCATAGGGAATTTGCCATACAGGCATTCTGCAATTACAAACCCACTGTATTATACCCTTTCCTAACACTCCCTAAAATACAGGTTTTAACTGCAGAGTGAGGAAAAAAGGATGTCTTTATTTCTTTCCCCTAGCCAACATCACTAGTAAACAAAATAGCTACTTCTCATTCACTGCAATTATGCACCTCAGAACCCTTCACTAAAGGAATGAATAGGTCCTTCCTATGGAGTATGTCCTGCTTTTACTTATTGCCATTTCTTATTTCTTTCATTCTCTAAGAGGAAAGTCTGGGATTACAAAGCAAAAGTCTCATTGATATGTCACTTCAACACCCAGAGCAGTGTGGAGCACCACAAGCATAGCCAAAGTTTGCTTTCACAACTGTTATACTAACTTGCTCCTTTTAGGACACAGGCTGAAAACCTCATAGTTTGGAATTTTTATGCACAATGAGTGTGCATATATTGAGTAACTCCATCTGAATTAAAAAAAAAAAGTCTGACAGCAAAATGGTTAGTTACTTATTTACTCCTAAATCAGCAGGGTGCTCATGCCGAATTAAATACCCTTCCACTCTAGAGATTCATTTTAAAAACATCGAAACCAGCCCACCAGCCTGGGTGGTAAGAGCAAAAAGGAAAGTTTAGATACACTCAATGTCTCACTCAGACACTGTGGCGTATGGAGGCCACAAGAGATAAGTATGTTGTCTCTTTACGAAAGATGTAAACCAGGGTCTCTTTAATTCCCTACTTCTGTTTCATAAACTTCAGTTCCTCAAATACCATCTCCAGGTACTCATGTCTTTTTGCCTCAGTGGTATCTAAATACACACAGAAACCCAGGAATGTGGGGAAAGGAAACCTCAGACCCACTGCACATGAAGTTATCTGTGAGGAAGAATTATGCATTATACGGTGCACAGTCATGTGTAGGAAAGTATATTGTGTCTCAAAGCAAGGGGCACAGGTCCAGCCTAGCAGCTAATGCCACGTACTGCTTTCCTCTTCTGTGTCTCAGCATTGCAGAGCCAGACTCACTTCACTTGTGTCACACTGCATCAGTATTGGCCTATCTGCTTCATGAGTGGGTGTTCTGGTGCAAGGGTCAAGAAGCTCTTTCCCTAGTCCTTTCAAAGCTCCTCTGAGCACTAGCTGTCTGCAAGAGAAGACAATCACAGCTTAAGCAAGTGCAGGTTGGTCTCCTCCCTGATCCACCTTGATGCAAGAGCGCTCGGGGAGCTTACCTTGCCCTAGCCTGATGGAAGGTTTGTTTATTTTCAAAGCAACTGCTTCTGGAAGCTCAGTATCTAGTTTTAAGAGGTATGAAAGTGCTGAAGTCCTTTTCCTTCAGGACTCAGTGAAAAGTACTCTTTCCAGTAGACAGCTAATCTCCTTTGTATCATCTAGTTACCAAGAGGAGGAGCATACTGCAGTGTCAGGTTCATATGCAAATACAGATCTCAGGTTTCCAGGACGCTCTGCCTTAAGCACATTTGTCGGCACCATGCATTCCCCTCCAGCCCATCCATGGTTCTACTGAATCATGTCCCTGGATTGAACGTTCACAGGCACGGGAGTAGAATATACTGGAGAAGACCCTCAGAGCAAACACCACTAAAAGCCAGAATTGCACCCAACACCACACCCCCCACACCCCCACACCCACACC